>OMNZ01031617.1:0-11075 GCA_900303255.1 Lesueurigobius sanzi
AGTTAAAATGCAAGACTTAAAATAAAAGCTTCATTCAGCTTTTTATCCTAAAAGTAATAACAATTAGTGAAAGTAAATAAAGGCGGTATCATAAAATGACAATAAATATTATGTATAAGTATATATAAGTAAAATCAGTCAAACAACAACACCGTGATGAAATTAATACATGTACATTAAAACAATCAATTTATTTTTGTATGGCCCAATATCACAACAAGAATCACCTCAAAGAATGTCACGTTATTATGTCATGCTTTTTATTTAACCCTTTTGGGTTGTACTGTTGTAAGCGAATGGCATATGGGAGTTTTGTTATATTATATTGTATAATGTAGGAGGGTTACATAATCATGGAGAGCTATTTTCTTGCTGGCTGCATGTAGCCTATTTGTTTGTTTTGTTCTATTTTGTTTCATAAAATGTTATTTTACTCATTTTATTTTGTTTTGATGTTTGGACCCCCGTAACATATCAACTGGTTACCATAATAAATACAAATATATATTTTATTTTTATATTTTAGCTTAGTCAAATTCTTAAATTCTTATATCCAATTTTGTGATCTAGGCCTAGAGGTTGTCAAATATTTTATGATGTAGCCTAGTTGGCTACTAAAATATAAATTACAATAAACTGAATAAATTCAACACTCAAACACGCTTTCTTATATATTTTTTCCTTGTAGTCTTCCAGCATATGTGATCTTATTGGGAAAAAAATTAGATTACTCCGGTAAAATAATACAACAACAAAACTTTCACACAGCGGCATCTGATTGGCTGACTGTAGACTTATGAGCTGTCAATCTTCAGAAATCTCAAAGCTGATTGGATAAAGTAAAGCCCCAACGACCGCCCTGCCGCTAAGACGCTGCGCCATTCCCGTACAATTTACGCTAATTCTCAGGCGTTAGCCTGCGGACCGTGAACGTGAGCTACGTATTTGGCGTAAGAGATTTACCTCAGGTTTTCCGGCAGGTGAGGAGGAGGACAAATGCGGAGAGAGAGGGGAGCGGAAGAAGAGCTTTGCTGCCAGGTAGACAGACCGAGAGGTCGTTCGGGAAAATACAGCAAATGGACGAGAACCAAACTGCACTGGTCGAAAGCCTTATTATTTGGGTGAGTGTGTCTATTAAATATGTGTAGCGCACGGAGATCTAGCGTCAAAAAAGGCACCAGCGTGAGATCTAGCGTTAGGCTATTTATATTTAGCTACCTGTTCGGTTTGAGGAGGTGACACTTGCAGGGGAAACTGGGAAAAAATACATTTTCAACTTAAGATGTAATATTACCTGTTAGTTTACTCTTTCTTGATTTTGATTTCGATTATATGATTTTCCGATGCACAGAGGTTGTTGCTCTCACTTTCCTCTTTCGAAAGGGCATTTAATCCAGTTAACTCAAGATACATTTGGAGAGTGATTCTTGTTTAGTTTGGCTTACTGCTAACCACAATAATAGGCTATTTTACGTGATCCTTTGTCTTGTTAATGCACCTGCTCTTGTGGCAAATATTAGAGGCTACTGCTGTCTGTAGTTGAGTGATTGGTTTCAGATTGAATCAGAGTATCTAAATACTCATACTGTTATCCTTCAATAGAGGGTATGCAGCTGCTGGTGGCCTCTGTTACCATGCTGTTGCTATTCTGTGACCTCACTTTCATACCCTTAATTTAAAGCCCAGCTCAACAATTCAATGTGGAATGGAGAAATTGTGAAATTCAAGTGTTCAAGTGTTGCCAAAACTTGTTGTAGCTGTCTCTCATAGTCCTCAGCTGAACTGGGTTGTTTAACTTGTGAGTTTTGCTCCTCATCTGAGAAGGTGCCTGGCTGGAGTTTCAATATCAGCGTTGTCTACTACCAAGTCTCATCAGATGATCAGAAGAAGCCTCGGCAAAACCTGTTCAACTCTAACAACCCAGTCCAGTTTATGACTTTGAAAAACCTCTACTACGATGGAAATCTCCTGAACGACTAAGAGCTTACAGAAACATTGCTTCTTACTACATCCATGTCCTTCCTCTCACAATAACTACAGCGACTGTTACTGCCCACTCCCATCCTCATCAATTTACGAAAGGCCTTTATCTACAGTAGACTTATCAACCATTGTCTGTGTTTTTAGCTGCAGACTTTCAGCCTCTCTGCTCCCTGCACAACTGTGGAGGATCTGACCACTGGAGCAGCAATATCACAGGCCCTGCATCAGATGTAAGATGTTGCCTATTCTATCACTATTGGTTGTAAATGTGAGATTACTGGGTATAATAAGTAAAGTATTCTTTTGTGTGTTGCAGTGACCCAGCGTGGTTCAATGATGGATGGCTTGGGCGCATCAAAACTGATGTTGAAGAAAACTGGAGACTAAAGGTGTTTTTACCGATTAAAAATGATATTATTTGGCATGTTTCTTAATATACACACACCGGATTGTAGCCAAATGACCATTGTTCTATCGGTTGATGTACTATACACATGGAAAAGCCTGCCTTGACCCATTCACTATACAGAGAAATTGGACAGGAAAAAATGAAATAATAGCAGAGAATTTTGGTAAGGTACAAAAATATGTGCAATATTAGTTGTTGCCAACTTAATGTTCCTTCTTTTGTCTGTCTGACTTCACTAACTGCGGACAGCTGACATCCATCTAGTATTGTGAGACAAAGTGCTCGGGAAGTCAGTACCAGTGGAAGGTGCTCTTTGGTGTTGGGGGACAGGAATTCAAGACAAAAACAAAAAACCAAGACACTCCCTCCTACATTTTCTAAAAAGCCTTTATTCTGCTGGCCTAGTGCATAATATTAAAATCATTTAAAACAAATTGCTGGTTCCTTCCAAGCGTATCCGCTCCAATCAAGCCTTTTTCAAGAAGTCTAATATCTAATGTAATATGTCTAACTTATCATCTAATATTGTTTCAGATGAACAACCTGAAGAAGATTCTTCAGATGATGATTGACTATTATAATGAGGTATGTACTGAATATAGTTCAGTTTACTCAGAGGGCACACATTCGCGCCTTTACAGACAGCATTTGAGCTTGTTCTCTAGTATTGTGACGTTTGAAGGTTTAGATTATTTTATATCCAATAAAAACTTGAATGATATTTAATCACATGCTTTATTGTAATGTACTGTTGTCATCGTTCCGGTAATATTTGTTACGTAAGTCTTCTCACTGACATAGCTAAGCCTCTCCTGCCACTCTACACCTGCAGGCCTTGGTGCAGGACATCTCGGGTTTCCCCTTGCCGGATCTGGCTCTCGTGGCTGAACACTCCGACTCCGTGCAGCTGGGACGACTGCTGCAGCTCGTACTGGGATGTGCCGTCAAGTGTGAGCGCAAACAGGGTAACGAGCGCCACTGCCTTCTGGCTAAACGGCATATTCCAACAAAGTAATGACTGTTTGTTAGATTTGAAACGTGTGTAAGGTATTCTCCATGGTTTTTAGATTACATTCAGACCATCATGACTTTGGAGGAGTCTGTCCAGCACGTTGTAATGACAGCCATACAGGAGGTGAGTCCCTAATGCACAAAGAGGGGTTTTAAAAGTCATCCAGGAAATCATTTTTGAATCATTGAATTGCAGTAATCTTCTCTGTGTGTCGCGCTCCTTATTAAAAAGGATTATTGTTTGCATTGTCAAAGGCCCTGTCCCAATTCAAACCCTAGCCCTAGATTTGAGCCCTTCCCCTTTTTTTGCTCGTGCACGTGAGAGGGTAGGGTGTCCCAATACTTTAGGGAGCAAGGGGAAGTGCCTATCCCTCCCTAAAAAAGCCCCTCAGCAGCAAGTCAGCTCTGGACCAGACTTGCGGCCAAGGGAGTACCTCATAATGCCTTGAAATCTCAGCCAGCAGAAAATTTCTGTAACAAGATGGTGGCTACCGGTCGAAATAACAATTATTACAAGTATATATTCGCAAATAAGCCTGTAAAAAATCTGAAATGTGTTGGAATGTGTTAGTTAGATGTTTATGCAACTGTTAAGTGATAGTTTGAAAATCGTTATTTGACCACGTTCGTAAATACATTTCAAACATGAATAAAAATAGTACTTCTTCTGTCTGGCGTTATTGCAGTTTACAGGCAGTGTGTAATACTGCCATCTACTGGACTGGGCTGAAATTGGACACTTCGACGTTGTGGGTGACGTCAGGAACGTGTTCGCTACGCTAATTTGCATACTGGTGGTGTCCCGTTTCTTAGGGGAAAATCTTCACTTGCACTTCCCTCATTGAGGGGACTTTACTGTGGAGGGAACTCATAGCAAGTGTTCTCAGAGCAAGTGAGAGAAATGAGACTGGGCCTTATTATTTATTTATTTATTTATTTATTGCCTGTTTACTCAGAATTTGCGAATGTGTTCTATCAATGTCCATGTCCAAGAAATGTATTAATCTAGGTTCCTTCTTCTTACACTTTTTTAACCAGTTTGATCTCATTTTCTTCCTCGTCTTTAGCTCATGCACCCGTTGGGAGCAGAGTTGTCGGGGGATGTGGAACAGCAGGTCAGTCTATAACTCGCTGAGCGGACTATTAATAGTCATCATTTACACATAATCACCTGTAGACTGAAGACACACCTCTTCTCCTTGGCCTTCAATACAAACTAGTTTTTTTTTTACATGTTATTTGTATGTGATTGTGTTTTAATGTTGTAACTGTGAAGCACTTTGGTCAGCTGAAGTTGTTTTTTAAATGTGCTATACGAATTGTAAACTTGAATTCTATTGAATAGAATGTATGCACGCTTCTATTGAAACTTTATATCAGTAAATTTATATTTTTAAGTTAAGCAAATATTACAACAGAACTGCTTTTTCCCCACGTTAGCTCAAAAAAGCCCTGGAAGATCTTGCTGAAGTGGCTACAGAAAAGGAGGCTCTGGCCCAGCGCTGCCAAGAGCTGGACATACAGGTATGAACACGACACACATCACATTTAACTATTACAAGATATACCCATTCATCGTATATCATAGAGTGAGATAAGATGAGCCTTTATTGTCTCCAGAGAGGAGAAATTTGGACGTCAAGGACATCAATACAACACCTCACTACCAGAGCTTACATTTCTTACATCAGCATTAAACAAACCAAGAGCTGCACATCACAAGGGAAAAGGGAGAAGGTATTGCCAGTGGTGGAATGTAACAAAGTGTACTGTACTTTTTTTGTGTATCTGTACTTTTACTCCGCTACTTTTCAAAATATTGTTATGCGCTACTTTGGTTTTCATAGTTTCTTTGGTTAATTGATAGTTTTACCATGTGGCAGCAGCACGCAAAGCAAACACGCATCAGAGGCAGTAGAGGCAGCAATCCATTACAGTGGTCTCCCAGACTGAGCAGGCCAAGAAGTATTTAACCAATAACAAAACAACAAGACTAGCGCGTGCTGGCAAATGAAGTGTGTTTCCAATGCTGCCTTTGATCACCTGGAAAAATTGATTGCATTCAGAAACTCGCCGTCAAATCTTAAAAAGCATGTGCAGGTAAGAATTTATTATATAGAAGGCTTCCCTGACTTAGCTTTAGGTTCATGCGACTGAAAAGTAGTATCCGTTGCTATATTTGTCTTGCAGCATTATCTGAAGGCTACACTGTTTGTTTATTATGGTGATGGTGTGGCCAGGTGATTTGAAATGATGATGGAGGAAGAGTAATCAAATTATACACTCAATAATAAAGGCATAATATGCATTAAAACCAAGTACAATATTTTATCGCAGTGTAGCTGAAATTGAAATATTAAAAGTCGAGGCTTGTTTTATTTGGATTAAAAACATGAGACCCATACAGTATATTAACAACACACAGTATAAACCACTACACTACTACAACTACACAATCTCAATATAGTAGTGGTATGTCATAATTGTAGCTAATGTATAGTTGAATCGGGATCAAATACTTTTTCTTTTTAAGTACATTTTGAACTACTTAAGTACATTTTTTCCAGGATACTTTTACTTTTACTTAAGTAATTTTTTGACCCAGTAATTGTACTTTTACTTAAGTAAAAAAAGTGAGTACCTCATCCACCACTGGTTATTGCACAGTTACATTGCAGTGGTTCTCAACTGGTGGGTCGCGAGCCTTTCCCAGGAGCAGTATCGTTCCTTTTTTTCCCCGATGCTAGTACTTTAACGATACTTGGTTTACGATACTTGAACAATACTTTTTTCGATACTTATATTAAATTATTTGTCATCTACACAAAAAAGTAAATATCTAGATACATTTAAATGACCCAAATTCATCTTATTTATCTAAATTTGATCTGTTTTGACGAGTTAAGATTCAGCTGCTCATTTGACCTGATTCTAACCATTTGTTCTAAGGTGTTTTTGACTTGTTTCAAATTGGTCTTGTCCTTTTGGCAGTTTTATTTTCCTAATTTAAGCAAGATTAACTTAAAGTTTCATGAAATAAACCAGATAATGTAGATGAAAGTAGTAAAGATGTCTAATCTAGTCAAAACTGCTCTAAACAAGACTAATATCCTCAAATCAAGTAGTTTATAAAATCATATGTTATGTTTTAAAAGGTAGGTCACATTTATATAGCGCTTTTCTACCTGCTTTAGGCACTCAAAGCGCTTTACATCAAGGAACCACTCACCCATTCACACTTTCATTCATACACCAGTGTACGCAGACACTGGAGGCAAGGTGGGTGAAGTGTCTTGCCCAAGGACACAACGACAGTGTGCGCCTGCGGGGATCGAACCGCCAACCCTCCGATTACAAGACGACCCGCTCTACTACTTGCGCCACTGTCGCCCCGAAATGTTAATGTAGTTTTGACTTGGGAGTAAAAGAAAAAAGCAAGTGAAAGTTTTGTTGCATTCAAAATAAGAAAAGTAAATGGAGTCTTATTATCTCACTTTAAGTGTAAGATTTATTTTTCTTAATTTAAGTGGGAAAAAAACTATTTCCAAACATTTTTCACTCAAATCAAGGGCTAGTATATAAAATGTCAAGAATGTACTCCGTTCTAGATTACTTTTTGCTGCGAAGTTTGAATGCTTATTCCACTATACTTGTATAGAAAATACTTTATTTTACATTATTCAATTCTGATTTGGGTCGCGGCCTATCAGACTAGCCTGATGGTGGGTGACTACGCCGTACCAGTTGAGAACCACTGATTTAGTGCATGCTTAAAAGTCAAGTTCAATGGATTTTTCCTCATCATACCTTTTGGATGTAGCCGTGCACTGTATTGAGAAATGTTAGTTTATATTAATTGGCCTAAAATGCATAAAATCTGCCTTACATATCAGCCCCAAAATATGGCCAGAGCTCATTGACAATTACTGCTCTGGAGTCTGGAAATCAGTTTTGTCGTTTGCCTTGAAAAACTACAGTCGGTTCCTGTTAATGAATTCTATTAAACTACGGTCCATTTCTATAAATTATTATCAAATGCACAGCGTCCGTGCCACAGTCAGCATAAAACCTGAATGCAGTTGGCCGGGTACAGTGTAAACAGGACTTTGGTGAGACTCTTGAGCCCATTGTCCGGGGCTGCTGTGGCAGAAAGACTGAGCTCACACAGTCTGGGATTCACTGTCCCGACTGGGCTGCATGATTCAGCACGGTCTAAAAGGGAAAAACCAAATTAGCAAACGCATTAATCCGCTCTTCAACTGGACTTTCAACAGATTTTTGGTTTGGTCCATCTCTCGACACAAACTGGTAAGTCCCATCTGGCAAAGGAAAAACGAAACTAAATTGTTTTCTAACTCTGCTAACAGAACAGGCCTAATAATCCCAGTGGTGTCTGACCAGTGTTGGGTCTGAATAACGACTGTAATGCTTCATTTTTGTGTGAAACTACAACATTAAACCTCAACTAATTCAATTCTGGGCGCTTATAGCTAACAAATGAGTAGTCTGCCATTTTGGTGACATCTTGTATGCTTGAAATTAGACAGTGAAGTTTAAAGAGAAGGTGGTTTGTAATTTTATGCTGTATTAGTAAAACAAATGAAAACTGAAAGTAATGGCTGGGGAACAGGCTAAAAGAACTAACCATGCATTACAATTAACATGCTTCCCCAAGATTAACTCGCTGCTTCAAAGCCTGAATAACTCTTAACAGATGGGATGAAGCTGGCTGCGATGCTCCGATAATGGCTTCTTTGCATGAAAACACCGTCCAAGTCTTAAATAGCCCTCGCCAGTGTTTGGTTTATATTTAGCGCCTCTCTATAGTCACTTCTTCTGGTGCAGGTGGCGATTCTTCAAGAGGAGCGCAACAGCTTGCTGGCGGAGAACGATGTTTTGACGGATCGGGCCAATCAGCTGGACTCGTTTGACGACCCCAGCACGGCCTCGGGGAAGAAGCACAGTCTGTTACAGCAGCAGCTGGAGACCATACAAGAGGAGAACTTCAGGTGTGTCCACTGTGTGTGTAGGATTACCAGATCAGCTGACGAGATGCAAATACCGATGTACATTTTAGGAATATCTTGTTGATTGACTATTTGTTTAGGCCCCAATAAAACCACAATGGACCCTCAGCTTTGCATTTGAGTGACACGCTAGCGGAGTTCAAAAGGCGTCTAAAAATGCAGTAAATAATTCCAATAAAGTATTAGAGCAGTGTATGTAAATATGACCTGTTTGTGATATCGTCACGTTAGGTTAGGTTAGGTAGGCCTTGGGATCCCCCAGGAAGAGCTGCAGGAGGTGTGCGTGGATCGGGAAGTCTGGGCATCTCTGCTCAGACTGTTGCCTCCGCGACCTGGCCCCGGAAAAAGCGGAAGAAAATGGATGGATGGAAGGTTAGGTCGGCAACATGAATGAGCACTAATTAGGTGTGAATAGGTTAAGATGTTTTTCCAACCTTTAGTACCAAGAGAGGTGGGACTTAACCTCTACCTCCTCCTACTGGTTTCTTCTTAAAGGGACTCAACGGAGGTTGTCCATTTTCATACTCGTGACTGCCACCTCTGGTCGTCCGCGTAACTGCAGTCTCCATGTTAAGCTGGTGAATGACTGCTGCCTCGGCCCGAACACGCAACTTTAGAGTGACAGTGCAGGCTTATAGCGGCAATAGAGTGGGATAGGTGTGGGCTCACAGTACAGCGCGGGACATTGCTGGAGCATGTAGGGGGTGGAAAAAATAGTATTTTTTAAAATTTTAACTTCCGTAGAGTCCCTTTAAGAGACCCACGAGCACGTCAAGTCATCATTCGCTGACAAAGATCTTTGGATAAAGATCGAACCATCCTACACTTCAGCGATAGGGTACAGATGAAGACTGACGAATCTTGGCCTACGATGAATGTTTTAAATAAATTATAACGGTTCTACGATAGGATAGGCAAAAACACTGTTCACAAACATAGCATTGCTTCCTTGGCATTGTAACAGATCTGTAACTTAAATAAACTGTGCTACATGTCCAAACGCATCAGCTTTTGCTAAAACATCAGACGAAAATTGGCGAAATAATCAATAACAGCGATCACTCCTTTTAGAGTCCCAGATATGGTGATGTAAAGTTGTGGTAGTATGCATGGTTACAATCCTTGTTTTGGTTCCTGAGGTGATAATCCATTCAGAAAGCTGATTAAGTCTCGCTCTTTTAGTTGCCACATTATAGGACTAAGACCAGTTTGCAGTGAACATCTCTCTCTAATGCTTGCTACCTAAATCCCAACATCTAATCAAACCTATTAAGTTAGCAAGATGACATATTGCCTCTAAATTATACGTTTGAACTGCAAATACATAGCAAGCAATAGCAAATACAGTATCACGGTCAGAACGGCGCATTATAAGGTCAGTAGATTATGCAAAACATACACAACGCTGGCACTGTGATGTCATTGTTTTAGGAAAAGTTGTGTAGAGGCAGTAACAATGGAGCCGTGATGGCGGCGTTTTGAAATCTTTCCCCTCTGGGACCTAGTTTCAAAGTTTATCGTCTTCAGACCCACAAAACGCCAGCTTCATATGGATGATACATGGGTTTCATAGAATAGTTTTGCGTCTAGGCCTGAGCTTGTCTTCGTGTGGATGGGGCCTAAGTAGCTAAAGGTAACCGAGGTTAGGTTGTGATTATTCTGACTTTTTAAAACCAGTACGTGCTACATGACCTTATCTTTTTAATGACCTTCCATTTACTGCTAGTTAAAGGTGCACTGTGTAACTTTTATGTGAAAAGACAAACAAACCTGATATTGGTGCATATTTGACGTGTCCGTGACCCAGTGGCTGTATGGGTGCAGCATGGCACCTTTACTTTCCATCACAGCAGTCTCTATGACAGGGGTTAAAGTGGGATTTGGGAGGTGGGGGAACTCTAACTTGTAACAGTTAGTATAACATGCTATATTAAACGCTGTAAAACATGCTGTTAAATAGGCTAGTATTTAGATATCTGCACCTCTAGGTATTTTATATTGTTAGTATCACGGGTGTAACTATGCTGTCAACATTAGAGGGGCCAAAGATCACCATAATCCAGGGGGGTTCTGGGGGGAATTGCCCCCTACAGGAAAATTTTGACAAAACACATGCAATTTACTTCCTTAAAACTGTGATTAAGAACTCTGATAACTACACAAACATTACCATTTAAATAGAATTGACTCATATATACTTTTATACACTTATCCAACAGATTAATAGTCCACTTAACCATATACTGTTATTTATGTTTATTAAAATAAAATACATTTAGGCTTCTAAAAAATGTAATTACAATTTGTATAAGCTGCCAATGCAGACTATGATGTCTGCTGTGTACAATCCACTGAGACCTGGTCCAGACCTGGTTTAGACTTTAGTATTGATTTAGACCTGGTCTAGTCCTGGTTTAGACCTGGTTCAGACTTTAGTATTGATTTAGACCTGGTCTAGTCCTGGTTTAGACCTGGTTTAGACCTGGTTTAGACCTGGTTTTGTCCTGGTTTAGGCCTGGTTTTGTCCTGGTTTTGTCCTGGTTTTGTCCTGGTTTATTCCTGGTTTCGACCTGGTTTAGACTTGACTGAGTGTTGGTTTGTACCTGGTTTAGCGTGGATAATTTAAATTCCCTCCTCGTGAAGGT
>OMNZ01031625.1:7076-18695 GCA_900303255.1 Lesueurigobius sanzi
ATCAAGTTCATCATCTGCTCTGTTCTCCTCGAAGCGCCTTGTCTGTGGCTGTGTTTTAACATACTATTGTAGTCAATTGTGGACACAGAGCGCAGACTCTCACCCTGTGACAGTGGACATGCATGGCTCTGTTTTGTAGATGATACATTTATTTAAAATGATGCCTATTTTACTTATTTCCCTATTCTTCAAAAGCCTCTTTGGTAAAACTGCTGTAAAATGCAAACAAGTAAAAAATAATATAATGTTTCAAGTAGAAAAAACATCAACAGTTTTCATCACAACTTTTGGAAAAAAGGCCTGCAAAATTAGCCATTTTAGCCTCACAAAAATTGCCTGTGAAATCTTGGAGGGACTGATAACAGCATCCAGACAGAATTTGTCACCAACACACATAAACTGAGGTGTCGAGACAACTGCATACCTCTTGGCTATGGATATGAGCAGTCAACACCATCTTATATCAGATGTTTCGGTAAGCGCTTACACCAGTGAACATGCCCCCGAGTCAAACTTCAGATTCTGAGCGACTCGGTTGCACTAATAGTAGGTTATAAAAAGCTTAAGCACATTTTTTAGAACACAAACAATGTGGATACAAGGTGTCAACACCAAAGGTATTAGTTTCGGATTAGCCGTTTCACCGCTCGTCAGAAATACTCAAGCCTGCAAACATTCCTCCAGAAACAGGGGTCGCCCAGTGTCAAGTCCAAGAGGCAAAACTTTTTAATGATGATGAATGACACAGAAACGCAGGAAGCAGTCCAACACCGAGGGTAACTCCACTATTTACTGTAAACACCTGAGCCAGGAGTGATTTTCTCTTGGAGGAGAGTCAACAATTGTTTCCAAACATCTGTCGGCCTGTTAAGTCCAGACAGGTAGTGAACGTGAGATGTAGAGCGCTCTGAGCCATGTAACATTAGCATTTGACAAAAAATAAGTCACCAGTTGAGGAGAGTGGCTAAAGGAGAAACCAATTCATCACACTCCCCACACTGGTCAGGCACAA
This sequence comes from Lesueurigobius sanzi, assembly GCA_900303255.1. Taxonomy (NCBI): domain Eukaryota; kingdom Metazoa; phylum Chordata; class Actinopteri; order Gobiiformes; family Gobiidae; genus Lesueurigobius; species Lesueurigobius sanzi. The sequence goes on from OMNZ01031625.1 coordinate 8,089, forward strand.
AACGAGATCTCTTACAAGCTTTAAACTTGTTTCAAAATGTGACTGCACAATATCAACTGGGATTAATAAAAGAGAGCATATAATTCCAGTGCTGAAGTTTTTATTCTTTATTTTATCAGGTGAGTCAATTGAGAACAAATTCTCATTTACAATGACGACCTGCCCGAAGCAAATCGAATTCAGTACAAGAAATAGAAACACAGCTGAAGTCTCTCCACTGGTTTCTTGTCGAGTATAGAATCAAATTTAAAATCCTTCTTCTCACATAATGGTGGTGGTGGCGCAGGTGGTAGAGTGTGTCCTTGGGCAAGACACTTCACCTTGTCTGTGTGAATCTAGTGAGAGTGAATGTGTGGTGGTGGTCGGAAGGGCCGATGGTGCAAATTGGCAGCCTCGCTTCTGTCAGTCTAACCCAGTGCAGCTGTGGCTTCAATCGTAGCTTACACCACTGAGCATGAAGTGAATGAATAATGCCATGTAAAGCGTAGTGTCCAGAAAAGCGCTATATAAAACCAATTATTATCATTATTAGGCCTGAGCGCCACCAGGCTGGCGAAGGGGCTATTAATATTGTATAGAGGAGTGCGGAGCGAAGCGGAGCACACAGGCCAGGGTGCGCATAGCACACGAATCTAGCGCGAAGCTTGACGTGCATGGAACGTGCACGCCCCCCTGTTATAGAAAATCTAACATTGTGACTGTAGAGGAGTGTGTGAAGTGAAGCGGAGCACATGCCTATAGCATGGAGAAGATACAGCGATAACTATTATTTAGAACAATTTAGAGCAGATTGCAATGTGTTTGAGCTATAGTTTGGAAAAAAATAAAAATCAGATTAAGAAAATATAAATTTGATTAGTTTGTATGATTCATAGTTTATTTTTACAAAATGCCTCAAGAAAATGGACCTAATTCACTACAATATAGCTTTAGAGCAACAAAAATGTCACATTATATTTACATTTTATTTTTTGGTAAAATCGTTGAGCCCTAAAGAGGACCTTGAAAAAATAAAGGCGTATTAAATCGCATTATTGAGGAAAAAAATTGCAATTGATTATTTTGCTATGTTCAGCCCTAACATGCTCCAATTATTTTCAAAGTTTGTACAATAAAGGTTATTGTAGCGAGTTTAAGAATCCAGATGACGTGTGTGTGTGTGTGTGTGTGTGTGTATCTGAGAAGAGTGTGGCTCACTAGCAGTGTTTATTTCTACAGAAAAGTGCAGAGGAAAGTCCAATTCATACCAAGACGTTATAGCTTGTGGCTCTAGCCACTCTGGCGGAGCTGGGGTCTCATTTATAAAACATTGCGTGACACTCTGACTATTGAACTGTGGATGAACTTAACGGCAACTTCTGTACACACATTTTCTTTCGGATTTATAAAACCCTTTATATGCAGCGGTCCGCACACCTGACCGCAACTTTCGCTTCATTGAAGAAGAAATGTGCGCACAGGACGATAATGAGAGGGCCTTACCGACCGCAGGGGGTAGAGAGGGGAGGGGCTTCACTACAGCGGAAGAATACACATAGAGCTTTGGAACTGACATCACAGTGCAATGCATTATGGGAATTTTGCCACCATTTTTCAGGGCCACAAAACAATGAAAACAGTCTATTTTCAATATTATTCCCTCGTAGATGGTGTGTTCTAACATGGCAGTCCACTACACAACAGGCCCCAACTATCCTGAAGTTATTTGTCTATCTAGCGTCCCTTATTTCTACAGTTAGCAGTTTGCTATTTGGACTGGTAAGAAGGCGCCTCAACCACATACACATCAATACAATCTGCTGGCCACGCCCCATTATGTGACATCACATTCCAAAGCTCTATAGCCTACTACGAGAAGACTAGCCTTATTAAAGAGCCTTATTAAAACGTCTGGTTGTGTTTTTTTCGCCAAGTAGCGAGGTTAGGCTTGTAATCCCATATAATAAACTATGAAATTTAATTTGCCCAAATCTATTCAACATTGCCCTTTGTACGGTGAGTGCTAAACGTTAAACAAGAACTCACACAACTACACTCCTATGGAAACAGACGAAACAGTGAGAAAACATCCTAGTGGGTGATGGTCGGGGGACAAATCTGGAAGCTTCTGTGTTTCTTCTACAAACAATAATGTCATTTGGGAAAAAGAGACCAGTCATTTTTTATTGATGCTCTCTGAAGATATGTTGATGTATTTTCACAGAGGTTGAAAGGAAAGCCAGAAATAACACGAGGAACAGCACCAACAGGTCTGCTTTTCCACAGTCCATATGTCAATGTAAGTACTGCGGAGGCACCGGTCTCAATGTGTGAAGTCTGTTAGGACAAGGACAAGAACAGTGAAAAAAATCAGTAACCAGGCATTAATTGATACTTTCACTTAAGGTGCTCATTTTCCAACATGAATCAATACTGTATGTTTAGAAGGCATCAACAACAACACGACTTGCATATCCCTTTAGTGTCATTTAGTTCAGTTCGTCCTGGTTTTGTTACTGGTCCTGATGGTCCTTCCTTGGTCTTGTTAGGATCTTCATGGCAGACAGTCTTTGGTGAACATTTCTAGTGCGTGCTGTGGTTACACTCAGTCATTAAAGGGCTTGTTAAACAGTCTTGTAAAAAGCTTTTACAAGACTGGCTGTCTGTGTGAATACTGACTTTAGGGACTTGTGCCGATGTTTACAAGCCTCACAGTGTCAAAGCCTTTCAGGTGCTCATCTCAATTTCATAGATTCACATTTTGAAGTGGACCCTTTGTCAGTCTAAGGACACGCTTGGTCATGATCAAAGGCGATTAAGGCGCGATAATGCAGATGAATTGGGAGGAAAAATTTAAATTTACAGATATAAATGTGAAACTTTTTCTGTAGATCTCAGGCATGAATTAGAAAAAAATGTATTGCAAGTTTTCTGTAATTTAATCTGTATTTTTTACGTGTAAGACCAAATAGAAATAATAGCTGAAGAAGAAGAAGAATAGATAATAATAAGCTAGTAGTTTTTAAGGCCCGGGGACCAAATGCGGCCTGCTTAGCTCCTCAATCTTGCCCAAGCATCATGACCTAGTCCAAATTGCACCCCCTGTGTGATACTGTCCCAAGAGCTGTTGTGACAAGTAAATTTCTCCATTGTGAGTTCAATAAAAACTATCTTATCTTATCTTATCAAAAAGAGATAAATAGCACCAATGTTTTCAGTGAGAAACAAAATAATGCATAACTGCTCCTGTTATGTTGCTTTTGTTTTGCTTATTATTTAAGGTCTATTTGAAAATGTTACTTGTTTGAAACGCCCCAAACCACACCCGGACTGGCCCCCTGGCAAGTTCAAAAACCGGATGTTTTTGTAAAGCATGCTCATGTGCATGTACAGTACATGCTGGATCCAAAATTAAGACTGCGAAAATGTAAAAAAGAGAGGCTGCACAACTGGTGGAGCTCCCAAATATTTAATTTCATCTTACACCATAGAATGGAACGTTTCGGGTCACATGCCCTTTATTAGACATGTGCATATGTACAGTATACAAATATATTTATTTGTTTTTCGAATATAGCACATTGACCAATGATAAAACAATTGGAAAAAAAATGAGGCGAGGTCATTGGTTTGATAAAATCACAAAGGTAGAGACCATTGCTCTTCAAGGACAGCCATGAAAACATGGAATTACAATGAATGCAGTCGAGTGGCTGGCTGTAGTAGATAAAAGCAGTCAAAACTTGCAAAAATGAAAGGACTTTAAACTTATTTTCATGGGCACAAGTGCCTCAGATGCTTCCCTTTATTGGCTGGATTTTATACTACAGACAGCTCTAGATAGTCGACTAATGTATTGTTCCACATTGACAAATATTTGACCATAGATCATTGTAGCACTCGCGGAAACAAACAAGAAGACTAATGTCTCGGTTTAAAACATTGCAACTTGACTTACATTATTGGACAGATGCCAACACTTCTCTCTATCCAGAGTATCTTCCTGAAAGTTTATTTGTGACAAATAAAACCCACCAATAAACTGCCATAAAGATGAGTCCGGATAGAGAGTGAAACACTGGCCTCTGCCCAACTGAAGTCAAGTAGCAAAACTAATAATCTTAGTTTGATTACTACCAAGTACGGATGACGGCTTAAAGAACCATTGGAAGTTGTTTACATTGTACACTCAAACCCCAATCATCGGTCTCAGTAATGGAACTAAGAAGCTGGTTACGTAATTTCCCCAAAATGGTTCTGTACATTACTGAAATGCCCAATATTTATTTTTTGAAGCCAATATTATTTTATTATGTCTAAATCACACCACAGTGCAGGTGAATGGACTACTAACTTCAGCCTCCGGTCCAGGCTGAGACCAGAGTGACTGAAGGGTAAATGGACTTGTTACTTTCTCCAAACAAACAGACTTACACTTCACACTTGGTCTCGTCCTGGAGCGTGTGAAATATTTGTAAATCTAATGACTGAGCCTTTGGTAAATGTATTGAAGTCCTTGCTCGGCTGATGCTTATCTTTATTGGTTCGGCTGAAGTTGACAGATTCGATACACACTGTGACAGCCGTGTTACACTCCCCCCCCCTCAGACAGCCAGAAGGAACAGGCTCTTAATTACTTCTATTGCACTTTTCTACACATTGGCAGCGTGACCCAGAACGGTGCTGTCAGTCCCCCATCAGCCTCAGCGTGTCGGGGCCCGTGCGCTCAGCTCACCTTCCGTTTACACTCTCCTGATTGATCTGTTTGGAAGTTGGGAACTGTGGGTGAACGACTTTGGAAAATAAATGAGTGTGATTACGAGTAGATTTGGGATTTAAATGAAATTGTCAAGACGATCAGAATCCAAATTTTAAACACGTCCAGGACCATTAAGGCCAGTAGTTTTAATGCCAAAGTTAAAAAAAATACCAAATTCACCTTTTACATTGTTTATTTTATTACGTTTTGTCGACTTTGGACATTCACAAATACTGATATGTTTGGTCCACGTTAAGTAATGTAACCAACTTGTCACCCAAATGTTGCAATTTCCTTTGTGGAAAAAGGAAGGTTCCAAGTTGCCGTATCCGCTATATGATATAGGGGAATTTCATTTTTTATTTTTTTCAAATTAGATTTAAAATACAGAGACTTAGGGTCTACTGGAGGGCTACTGGTAAATAAATAAACTTATTAAAAACTTATTAAATTTATCTGCACCAAAATTATGAAATATTTAGGTCTATTTCATACATTTTATACAATTTAGAAATATGTCAAATTTGTAATATCTGTGCTTAATGATGCAGCATATAAACAACTATAATGCTGCTGTCCATTTATTTAAAATTCTAAAATTTGACAGCAAAAACTTTTTTGATGTTGAAATGTAACAATTATGAATGCATTTAGATAAGTAAATAACACTGTAAATGTTTGATAAAGATTTTTCTGTGTGACATACTCGTAGAGATGCGGCTAAAGACTGAGCTGTGCGGGAGCAGCAGGTGCTCTGGGGGTTTAGATTCCTTTAGCCTCCACTGTGAGGACATCTGAATGAAACACAGCCCCTGGAGTATCCTCTCTCACCTGACGCACTGCACTGTTCTTTTTATTTTGTTCTCATTGCTGTACGCCTCATCGTTACGCAAAGACATACTTTCATGAGCAGAGGAGATGTCTTCCCCCGGAGTCAGGACATTGGTCGGGGTAGAGGAGAGCAGGGAGCAATGAGCAGCCAGGTGAAGCAGAGGTGAGGCCGGGTGGAGACAGGAAACCATACATTTAAACTCTATCGTTATTATTTGGTCGTTGAACTCTCTCAGAATTGTGTGGGAAGCATTGCTGACATTGCCCACTCCAGTCACTCTGAGGTTAACTGTACAAACATGCAGCTTGCTTTGCACGTTAAAATGACACGGGATCATTTTTCTGTATGGACCGTGAAGTGATACATGTTTGAGAGCCGAAACCAGAGAACAAAGTGGATGAGAGACTGTCTGCGCACTGACATGCTGCAGATAAGAGTCAGTCATGCAGTCGACATTCCTCCTGCTTTTTTGCTCTTACAACAGTACACTGGACTCTTTTCACAAACTGTATGACATTCTATACAGAACATCAGCCGTGTCCACTACTCTTGCCTATCTAATCTCACACCCTAAATTAAACCAGGAAAAATATCTTATTACTGAAGATTCTTAACAGTTAGCACAATCATCTCTATACTTGGCATACATCACACTACTCTAGGGCTGCACAATTGAGCCCTATATTGCACATTGAAATTGAAATTTTAATGGTCGTAGATGGATCCCAACTTTACAAAGGTTTATCATATCAAGCAGCAAAACCTTTAAAAAGCTGATCTAATGATATGGCGGCACGGTGTGGAGTTTGCATGTTTCTCCCAGTGTCTGGATGTTTCCTCCGGGTTCTCCGCTTTCCCCAATCACCCCAAAGCATGAACATTAGGTTAAATCCTCCGGCCAGGTGATTCTGACCATTAGCCTGGCTCAAGATCTGGAGATGGGTCACCATGTGTATCTTGAAATCATGTTGTGTAACTTGAAATCATCTTCTGTGTCTTGAAATCATATTGTGCATCTTGAAATCATATTGTGCATCTTGAAATCATGTTGTGTATCTTGAAATCATCTTCTGTATTTTGAAATCATCTTGTGTATCTTGAAAACACATTAAAGTGTATCTTGAAATCATCTTCTGTATCTTGAAATCATCTTTCATATCTTGAAATCACCTTGTGCATCTTGAAATCAACTTGTGCATCTTGAAATCACCTTGTGCATCTTGAAATCATTCCGGCCTCCACTTTGGGAAGCACTGCTCCATAACACCTGCTAGTTTAGAGCTCTACAAACATGTTCCTAAATGCATGTGATTGTTGCGTTAGTTTCGCAGTAGTTTTCAACATTTCAAAGCTTCTCTTAAAGGTATAAGCTTCTGATGTTGGTCTTTTTACCAACCCCACGGCCCTGCTATACATGCAGCACAGTTTTTCAGGCCGATGCTTTTCAGGAATGATCAAAAACATGGCACTGCTGTAACTAGAGGATAACTAAGAATGTGGCCTGGCTGGCAGATGTGTCTTCTCTGTTCATTGTTGTTTTTTATTTGAATAGTCACACGGTTTCAGCAGATCGTCACATTGAAGTGTACGAGTTCATGGGTCAAGGTCCCTTATCGAAGTATGGAATGTTGTAAATTAAACTCCAGTAATGATTTATCATGATGGGATGTACCCCTTTTCCCAGAATACTTGGCTGTTTTGATGATAGAATCCTCTATTCCCATGTTTCTCAAAATGTGGCACGTATACTATTCAGGTAGTCCTCAGGATCATCTGAAATGTTAGACTTTATTAATTTTTATTTAATTTATGCTTCAGTTATGCATTTAAGTTAAGTGTTTTTCTGGTTTAGGCATGGTTTACACCCAGTTTAGAGATAACTTAGTCCAATTTAGGCCTATTTTAGACCTTGTTTCGTCCAGATTTGATCCAGATTCAGGCCTGGTGAATTCTTGGTGTGAAAAGTTTGAATACCACTGCTCTATTCCATAACAATGAAGTTTATTATGTATCAGAGCTTTGGGATCATACCCTGCGTCTCTGTATGATCAGCTCATGTGTGTTGTTTTTTGATTTTGCCCTAGTTGAAATTGTACTGATATGATGATGAGAGCGAGGCTTTATCTGTAGCCGTTATGGTACTACTAAATTGGAATTAAAGTGTTAAGTAGCTTCAAACAACTGCAATCTGAATCAACAGATAGCTTAGTAACTAACTATAATGATAACAAATACCAAGTCGGCTGATGAGCAACTTCCATGACAGGTAATGGTTTTAAAGTTCACGTCATCTGGCATGGATTTACCAGAACACGGTGTATTGGAGCTGCTCCACATGTGGCAGCTGCAGCCTTTAGCCTGGCTCCACTCTCTTTACGCAGAATTACAATGACCTGATAGTTTAAACATGTCTCACTGGGATAATGGGAGCCAAATAAAGCCAATCTGAGATCACATTTAGCAGTGTGGGCACTGGTGCATGTTTATGGTTTGCATTCATTCACAATGACTCCAGATTTACTAAAAGATCAGATAGCACCAAAAACATCTCTTCTGAAACCACAGTTCTTTTTCTGTTTAGTCATTAAATCACTAAACTAAATTACTAAAATAATTTTGTTCAAGTCAATATTAACGCAAATACATACTGTATTTTTTTAGTCTGGTTTTAGTCTACAAAAAAAATCATCAAAGAAATCATGTAAATTTCAGACCTGCTGATCTTGAAAGAGTTTTACAGTTAAAAAAAAAAAGTTTCCCATTGTTTTTGGTGAGTCCCTCTCGCACCATAGTCACATAAAAGAGACTATGGTGGGAGAGGGACCCCTTCGCGGGGGGTCCGGGTGTCCTCCCCCAGCTAATTTTTTTTATTATTCAGATGGGCTTTCCTGTATTCTGTATTCTTGTGAAAAGGCTTTGTAGCTCAGTGGCAGAATCAACTTCAGTGACAACTTCACTGAAACTGATGAAATGCAAGATCAAATGATATGCAAACTAGGAGTGTACTAGGAGGTCAAAAACTACATTTATAGTCAACATCACATTTATATGATTGTATTGAAACATACTTATTCATATTGACTGATTCATGAAGCTTCTTCCATGAACAACGCAATGGATTGAAATTATATTATATACACATTTTTAGTCCATTCTTTTCATTTTTATTTCGTTTTTATGAGTCAACAAAAATATCTGAAGATTTTAGTCATAATTTAGTCTCCTTAACTACGTTTGATTGAGTTTAAAAAATATATGACTTAATCAAGTGATTTCAGAAGATACTTGTGGCGGGGATATTACGCAATGTTTCACTGATCTTTAATTTGGGTTCTTCAGTATATGGCTTGCAAATTTCTTGTTGCTTTAAGACACTCACTCCCCATCAAAACAAACTGGAGCAATTTGCTTCCAAATATTTGTGAGAATCATAAGGGTTTGAGAAAGACTAATATGCAGGAATGGGTCCTATAAAATGTACCAGACAGTGACAGAAGAATTTGTATACTACAATGAAATATAGTATAAAAACTGCAATTGTATTAACTTACAGAATAAACTGAATAAAAATTACTTTTCAGATATGCTTAATGTTAAAGCAGAACTAAGATTTTTTATTTAAGTCCCTGCAAAAGTAAAATAAATGTTTATGGGATGATTGGAGGGTCTGTCATCTCCACCTACTGTCTCTGGCCGGAAAACCACTCTGCCACCGACTCTGTTCAATGCCCCAAAACTACCTGGAGTCGGACAATAGAGGCTGAGATGAAGGACAAAAACCTCACCTGGGGCCTTCTGCAGAACCAGGCCAAGGACAGGAGGAGATGGCGAGACTTTGCTGCTGCTCTAAGTAAAGTAAGTAGTACCGGCTCTGTTCTCATTTTAGCTGTAACTGTTTTGCAGCACTCCAATACACACTAATGCAACACCATCGCAGGCAAAACCCCTGCCATTACTCTTCAAGTTGTTTACAATAAGGACCAGGAGAGGGCTCACACACATGGTTCAATATACAAGTGATCATGAGGCCATCGTGTCCGGAGCTTTGGTAAGCAACATGAATGTTCTAAATAAATAATGTTCTATGATAGGCAAAAAGATTGTTCACAAACAGTGCATTGTTTCCCTTGCACTGTTTACTGCATGGCGAGAGCTCAAAGAAAAAGAAGGATGCAACCCTGATGCATACCTAGCCACTTTGCAATGTTGTTATTAGACAGCAATGGGATAATGTCCAGTGTCATAGTTTTATGACTCTTGAGTGGTCGTTGGCTCTGCCAATTCATCAACATTTATTTGACATCTTGCTTGCAGATGCTATTAGCATCCTATTAGTTCTCCAGTAAATACACCAGTCTTAAGGTGGCCACACACTAGAGGATTTTTAGCCAGATTTTTAGGGGCACTTTACACAATAACGCTCTGGGGTGAAAAACGGCGTTTTGGGGGCTCGAAAACGGATAAAAGTGAAAACTCGCTCCAGAGTGGAAAACTGCGAAACAATCTGCTCTGCCGCTACCGTGTAAACAGTGAAAGACGCAAAACTATGTTCTCGGCACTGCTACGCAGGTGCGTTTGGTTTGGTCGTGTTGCTCTGAGCGGTGGGGGAAGAGGGGGAAGAGAGACTTACCCCGTAACCCTGCGATGTCCCGAGCTTTCTGTTTTGTCTGCACCATCCCAGACCATGGAGTACGCCAATGCACGGTGAAGAAAAAGTCTTGAAAAGTAATCCACGGCACAGAGGAACAAAACATAAACTATCCACTGAAGAAATATCAAGTTTTTGCTAAGAGCAACTAAATGCTTCCTTTGGCACTTCAAAATAAAAGTCCCCAATATTCAAGCGATGAGGTCCTGCAGCAACAACTCATGTAACTCTGCGCAGAGATGAACGTCTGACCATAGGGAAAGTTATCAGCTACTTTATCTGTGCCTCTGTTGCTTTATTTATGCTATTATAGACTAATTCCGCTGTACTCACGTTAAAATACACGGGTAAATTAAGTAATAGTGATGTCACCAGGCGACAAAGAGAAA
>OMNZ01031637.1:0-29504 GCA_900303255.1 Lesueurigobius sanzi
AAAACATTGCTAAAATCAAAAGTATAGTGTCTAAAGCAGACTTAGAGAGACTGATCCATGCATTTGTCTCCAGCAGGTTGGACTACTGTAACAGCTGCTCACTGGCCTCTCTAAACGAGCTGTAAAACAGCTGCAGTACATCCAGAACGCTGCTGCTCGAGTCCTGACTAGAACCAGGAAATACGACCATATTAGTCCAGTGCTCAGATCTCTGCACTGGCTTCCTGTCGCTCAGAAATAGACTTTAAAATAGCTCTGCTTGTTTACAAGTCTCTTCATGGTCTACCACCAAAGTACATCTCTGACATGTTAGTGCCATATGAACCATCTCGGGCTCTGAGAAGCTCAGGGAGTGGTCTCCTGCTGGTTCCCAGAGTCAGGACTAAACATGGTGAGGCTGCGTTTCAGTTTTATGCAGCAAAAATCTGGAACAGTCTGCCAGAAGGTGTGAGACAGGCCTCAACTTTGACAATGTTTAAATCTAGGCTGAAAACGGTTCTTTTTAACTGTGCATATGTCAACTGAAAGTTTTTTATCTGCCTCTTCACTTTTAATGTCACTTTTCAATGATTATATTTGTTTTATTGATTGATTTTATCTGCTTTCTTGTAATTTTATGAAATTGTGAAGCACTTTGAATTGCCTAGTGTATGAATTGTGCTCTACAAATAAATTTGCCTTGCCTTGCCTTGCCTTGGGAAGTTTATGCAATGATTGATTTGGTCCCTTATAAAAGTATTACCTGCACAGCCTCCACAGAAAGCACGCCATTCTCCCAGGCATTCAGTACTTCCAAGATCGCTGCCGGAGTGTTTAGACAGATTTCATGCCATTTAACTTGACTGAAAAGCAGAAAAAGGAAATATGAAATATGTGATAATGTTTAGTATGAAGACACAAGTTAAGATAAGAAAAAAATGAGACGCTTTACATTGAACATTTCATACGGCACAAAAATCAAACAAACTATAGTAGTCAATCCCTTGGGCTAAAACCCTGCTTAATGCTCTGTGTAGGAAGAATTATGCTTTGACAGAACATATGTCCCCAGGGGGAAAAATGTTGAAATTTGTACTCACACTAGCTTCATTTCTGAGGAGTTGTTGAGAAGGGTGACCAGGCTCTCTACTTTACCAGGCTCTGATCTGAAGCAAGGGTGATCTGGATTTAGGATTTTGCCATCTTCCGGCATACATGTCTGTAGCCATGTTTCAAAGAAGGGCGTCTCTCCAGAAGGGCTAGGTTCTGATAATATTACCTGAAAATGGACAGGATATTAAATCATCTAGTGATTGAATGAATGTGGTGAAACATTTTTGTAAAGGTACATGACATGGCATTAAACTATTATTTATCATCAGGGGCAAAATGTGTGGGTGTCTAACCTCTGACCCATATGTCTGCACCACATGACAGAGCATGAGGAAAGAGATGTCAAACAGAAGAGCTCGCACAGACGCTGACTTTGCTGTGGAAAAAAGAGGAGTGTCATTAAAGTGTATTTCTCGGGAATAAGAACAAAGGAATTTTACATGTAGGAAGAGCCCACTCACATCCTTCACCGGTGATGTGTTTCGGGAACTCGTTTAGTCTGACAGTGATATGTGCGAAAGAAAACACAGTAAGTGTATAAGGCTGTAATTACATTACATATAATCTGTGAACTTACTTAATAAACTTTCGAGCAAAAGATTTAAGTTTCCCAGTAGCTGCAGCTGCTGCAAGTAGTAAGTCGAGGCTCTTGCCAGACAACATATGACCTAAAACTCCAAGAAGGCCCTCAGGAGACTTCGAGTGGTCCGCATCCACAGTCTAAAGAAAAGAAAATTAATTAAGTGTATTGTAAGAATGTTCTACTACTTTATATTAGTTTATAGAGTGTCACCTTAAGGATATTAGTCACTGTGGGCTCAGCTCTCAGTATGAGGCCAGGGTTGGGTTGGATGTTCGCATTTTCAGCAGACTTGAGCTTTGGGGCAAATTCCCGGTCCTCCGTCCTAAGTCATCATGATCAAGGCACACAGTAACAATAATAACATCTAATCACAAAAATAAATAAATTAAAATGGTGCTTTTATACCTTTTTGATGTTAAATTGACAGTATTTGCTTCTGACAACAGCACAAGCTTATGGCATTCCTGGAGCAGCATACCGAGGCAGTCGCAGCTATGGGGTAGAAAATCCAGTTAATTTATATCTATTTTTTATTTCAAATGGTTGAAGAAAGTGAAGAGTGAAAGCTGTTTTGGTGGACGTACTTGCATCTTTGATCAGCTTTGTCCAGCAATGGTGTAAGTTTTAGCAAATACTCAAAAGCAATGTTAACATCATCCATAAAGTCCTGTAGTTGGTTAAACGTTTAATATAATGCATGATTTCTGTAAATTACTTTCTATTTAGTGTAGCATTTTACCTGTCCTCTGTCTCCCATTGGGTACTTCTTCAGTCTCAGCAAAACTTGTGGAATCTAGGAATCATATAACCGTTTAATACCGCAATAAAGTAGGATGTTGATTCAATCTTAAGGAGAAATTATACAATACTTTAAGGAATGTGAAAGCTGTCCATTTGAGCTCTTCTGTGCCCTCTGGTGACTCAATGAGGCCAGTGAAGCAGGCTTTCCAAATTTCCAATACAAAGAGAGATGTGGGTATTTGCTGCACATACACACACGCAAAAAATGTATATACAGCATACAAGTCCACATGTGAAGCTGTGAATGTAAAACAAAGTCTGTATAATGTACCTGCATTCGCTTAATCATCATGAGCTGCTCCACCAGAGGCTGAATTTCGCCAGTGAGGTTCATGGTCCCTTCCAGCATGACAAAGGCATGAACTGAAGGAAAGGATACGTTTACAGGAGGGTCTGACTGCTCTGACAACATCTGTGGGACACTATGGGGATACAGATTTGAGATGCATGTTTTATATACAGTATATGAACAACATGGCAAAGGTATGAGGCAGTTACTTTATCTAACCATCACCTTTTCACTAGGGCCAAACTGTCTTCAATTTTAGTCTTTAATGCCTGGTTAGAAACACTGCTTAGGCCTTCACTCACTTTCAGCACAGCCTGCTCCACATTGCTCCAAAAATCTGTAATGGGCACGTATTGTAAAAAATATATTTGCATTATTAAGGAAAATATTTGCAACATTTAAAAAAATCCTTACTTTGTTCCTCTAGTCGGGCAATGTGTACAAGAGCTCTGTTCTTCGTGCTGTTCATAAGGGTATAGAGTCTGTCCTGACATGCTTTTAAACTGGCTTCAGTACTTGCTGACGGGCCGAACTCTCGAAGCTTCTCACAGTAAAAAGCGCAGCCCTGTAGAAGCCAGACAACTATCCCCTGCAGGGTCCGACACAGACCAATGCATTCTTCAGCTTTTCCGTGGCAGCTTTAGAAGTCACGGACACAACAAAAGAAATATGAAATTGTGGGGAAATCGTAGGGATAAAACGATTTACACACATTTTTCTGAAAAGCATACCTGAGTCGATGGCAGAACATGTCCATAATTTCCAATAAAGATTTAACACAAAGCTCCCGAGAAAAGTCATCAAACTAAAAGACAAAAAAATAATGTTTAGAAAAAAAAATTGCATTAGAAACTAGGGCTGAAACAACTAATCAATTAATCGTCAGCTAGTCGATTACTGAAATAGTTGTATTAGCAATAGGTATTGGTTATTGAAGTTTTTTATTTTATTTTTGCAAATATTTTAGCTCTGATTCCAAATACGAGATAAATCTCAGACCATAATCTAATCAGAACAGAAAGAGGACTCTGTTGCTCTCTCATCTCCCAGACTGAATTTTAAAGGTTTTTAGCTTTCAAATGAGGAATGACAAAAAGCATCTTACAGAGATCACCTTTAACTTAACTCTATCAAACGGCATCACTTTAGCTTCATGTGGCAAAAAGTTTTTATAAATTACACTTTCCAGGCACCTTTTGCAGCCAACCGATTAATCCTAAAAATAATCATCCGATTAATCTATTACCTAAATAATTGTTAGTTACAGACCTATTACAAACCATGTAACATAGATGATTATCATAGATGATTAAGTCACTCACCTTACTAATAGCAGCAAGCACACTGGAATAAGACACCATCTACAATAACATATTAAATGTTACTTGTCTGAAGAATATTATACAGCAGTGTAAGGATGCACAATTTTGACGGTCTTAACTAAAAGGTTAGCAGGATTGACCTTTAGCTAGTAATTGTTTGCTGAGGATGTTGTACTTTCTACCTGAATATTTGCAGTATTTACAATTTGAAACTAGTGCTTTAATGTGCTGCCCCACGGTGTTGCTGGCTGCCTGGATCATTACCTGGGAGCTTATGGCATACTTGAGGTAAGACAGAATGAGAGGGTTTGGAGACGGGCCAATCATTGCCTGCTCCATCAAGGCCTCTGGAATAAACAAAATCACGTTAGCCTGCACTTAAACCAGAGGGACAATAACAAAACCATGACAATGTATATCTCTAACCTGCCAAGTTTAGGTAGTCCCATGTCGCTCCTTTAGGGAAGTTTTTCTTGATGTTGATAGCCCATTGGTAGTCACTCCAGCGCTCCTTCCAAGCCTGCAGGATGGCTTGCTTCAGATTGACCACCTTCATATCGGGGGCTGCAAAAAGGTGACGCTAATAATAAAAACAGAATGCTGAGTTCATCTTTTATGATCCTAAGTCATTCATTAATCACCAGTGATTTGTGGTTAGCCATTAGCATTTTGTGATATCAAAATAGTGTTACACACGATGACACAAATATAATACATGCATTATTATAACACTAGATTGAGATTATTAGCGTTTACCTGTAAAATTGTGTGTTTTTGTGCACTATTTGGTTCAAATTTTAGAGATAGTCCGCTTCACAACAATGCCACAGACGCCATCTTTAATCTGAACATCCAGTATGCTGATTGGTTCACATTAGTTGACGTTCCTGTATCGCTGCACTTGATTGGTTGGACAGGATAATAAAAAAAATAGAAGCGAGGCCAGCGCGTTTGACTATTTTTCACCACAAGATGGCGCACTCTATCCATTTTTAGCTCAAAATGCTTGATTCGCTTTCTCACTATCCAATGGTTATCACTCAAGAAGCAGCAATAAGTTTTGTCCTCAGCATCGTGCACACTTCGCAGCGTTAGGGTCAGTATAAAAGTTTATTTTCAGTAAACTCATCAAAAATATCAACCACATTTTTGCATTACTCAAGCGTTAACAAATTAGCTAACCTTAAAAAGATATAGAAAAAGTGTTTTGCAAGCTGTGTTGTCAGAAAGAAATCGGATACTTTGTAAAATGTAGTACTGTACTGATCATACCTAGTTTTTAAAGCTGTTAATGTTTTTTTTTTTTTACTGTAGGCCCATTGTAAAAGTACATCTCAGTTGAAACCTGTCTCTCCTTTTATTCCAGGTTAGAAGCATAATGAATCCACTTCTGGGAGCCACATTTGTGCATCGCATCTTCCGAGACAAAGACCATCATTCTGTCTTTGGACATCGGAGACATGACTCAGGGTTGTGTAAGGTCTCTGTTCTGAGAAAGAGAAGCCAAAGATGACCCATGCGTGCTGGCAAATGCAAAGGTAGGATTGAGACCGGATGATATGCCAAGTTGTCTGTGAGTATGAAAGGGTATTCGGGGAGAACTATCAATCCCCTGCGATTCAGAGGTGCATTAGTGAAGGGCTGACAGATGTGAGTGAACCCCTGGGGAGTCCAGAGGGACTACCTGTTCTCATGACTTAACTGACAAGGATTTGCTGACTCTGATTATCAATGTCAAAAAGATTATAATTTCATAACTGTGACTGTGTTTGTTTAGGTCAAGAGGATTAGGTAAAAGTTACAGTGAAGACCTTCATAAAGCTGGCTTTGAAGGGCATCATTGAAGACAATGTGAGTGTAAACGGTGTAAACTGCAGCAAAAATTATATAATCATTAGATGTGCTATGTTGTATTATCCAGACCACGATAACTGTGGTACCACTGGTGGTACTTGGGCATCTTCAGGAGGTACTCAGGGTCATCTTCAACTTTATTTATTTTATTTAGATTTTATTAATTTCAATTACAGTTTTTCTAGTTTGCACACAGTTTAAAAACAATTATTATTATTTGTTTTAGTTTAAAAACAATTTACTCCAATTTAGATCTAGGCTTGGTGGTTGTAAGGTCAAATATATTATGAGGTGGTACTTGGCATCTTTTAGAAACACTGATTTAGGTTGAATCTCTTAATGTTTGTGATTGTCTTAAAAGCCCATAGCAACATTACTTTCTGCTCTTTAGTACATGTGGGCCTTTGGGCTCAAAAAGTAATTACCAAGGGTCTAGACCCAGGAAATGAGAGTGTCCCTTGACGTTCCCTCAGGTTGTCCAACCATGAATCTGAATAGACGAGAGACAGCTGCTGCAACTGTAACGAGTGCCTCAGTTTCAAGCAATTTTCAGGCAGATTTGTTTTATTATCTTTATTATTTGAGCGAAATGTTTAGATTTAGATGAGGTTTGTCATGTTTTAAATGTATTTTGTTTATATTTACAGTATTCTGTTAAATGTTTAACTTTGCAGTTGCAGGATACTTTTTATTTTTTTTATTTTTACATAACTCCTGCATTTCCTCCATCAACTTTAAACATATGCAAGTAACTAATCCTCTAGCTAGGAACTCCTGACCAAACCTAGGTGAATATCTGATCCTGGATGACCTGGATGCTAACTTAA
Organism: Lesueurigobius sanzi; assembly: GCA_900303255.1. Lineage (NCBI taxonomy): Eukaryota > Metazoa > Chordata > Actinopteri > Gobiiformes > Gobiidae > Lesueurigobius > Lesueurigobius sanzi. Next base: position 6,769 of record OMNZ01031637.1, read on the forward strand.
GCACAAACTCCCATAGTATTTCATCCATATTGCAATATCATCACTGATCCCATAACAATCCAGGATTGGTAAAATGCCAAAAACTAATATATTCTCAGTCAAGGAGGGTTATTCCAGTTTTCTCAAACTGAGGTACTTGAACATCTTCAAGTGGTATCACAGGGTCATTTGCAATTTTAGACATGATTTATTTATATTAGAGGTTTGATTTGTCCTAGAGTAATGCATTTAAGTTTATTATTTTTTCCATTCTAGACATGGTTGCACTAGATCAGACATAAACCATTTTTTAGTTGGTTTAGTCCTGATTTGATCTTGATTTAGGCCTGGTGGTGCTTAGAAGGTCAAATATTTTAAGAGGTGGTTCTTGGTATGAAAGAAAGGTTTGAGAGCACTGGGTCATACCATTAGTCATGTGTCATATGCGCTGCACTACCACACTGCCCTTAACTGAATGTCAGTCAGTCATATAAACCTTTGCTGACAGATAATGGATGCACAAGTGGGCTGTTGGCTGGTTGCACTAGACGACGAGTGTGGGTAGTAGTATAGAGTGCCAAAGTGTTATTTTTATTTGGACAAAAAAAAAACATCTGACTCTTTTGGATGGTCCTGTCAGTGTGCAGCCACTCATTTTGATCAAAGAGAGGTAACGGGAATACTAAATGATACAATATATTGCCCTCCTTGACTTCTTGTTATGTAATATTGGAAATCTTTTTGCAATTAGACTTGTAAATATAGTCTTATGTGATGATGGATCCCCAGGGACAGCTCTGTGTATAACTGCAGTGTTTTAATCAATAATAAATGCCTGTCTGAATAGCTAGATTTGAAAATTCAGTGTTTGACTACAATAGGCCTACTTTTTTAATGCCTCTATAAAAAAGCATTTATACTTAGTGGTATAAATGTTGGTCCCTGATATTCAATTCATTCTTGACGCTTAAGAGCTTAATATAGCCCCTTCAGCACAATTTCTCCTGATTTGACTGTCATAAAGAGATCAGTCTTCATGCAGTTGGACCCAGCCATCATTATAACTAGGCCTTTATGTCCTGAGCGTACGTATGGCTGCTCAACTACAGCAAAAATAATAATCACAATTATTTTAGGCATAAATAATTCGATGATCACAATTATTCAAACAATTATTTTGTATGTTTTTGCAAAATATAAATACATTGCATTTTTATACTATAAGGAATAATATATTCTTGGAAAAATAATAAATAATGCAGTACAAAAAAACTGTTCAAAACATGCTGCTAGTGAGAGTGCCAAATTGTGCATTGTGCAAAGCCCAATCTTGCCAAGGGCATCAAATTGGATCGAGCCTTCCGTTCCTGGGAGACTGCGAATTGATATGAATTATTGTACATTTCTGTCTGTGAATAAGAATTTCTATTATCTTTTTATTTTCACAGCAAGTAACATGCAATAAAGTCTGTGATGCCTCTCTGCTCATCGTCTTGTAAGGACCATATCTCAAAGGTCATGTCTTGGTGAAGTCATTAAAGCCAGAGCACTTAGGTGAGTGTACTGCCCCTTTTTAACATCATGTGAACAAAAGTGTGAGTAAAGGCCTCAGCTGGGTTTATCAACAGCTCTGTGGTCTTGTGCAGACGGGGCGTTCCCAAAGGAAATTGGTGGTGGATTTCTTTTGCGTAATTTATATTTCATATCCTTACAACATGTATCTGTCTGTTCTGTCTGTGCTTTCTCTGTTTGCCACACTCCACATTCAGGCACTGGGTTACGTGGCAACTGCCTCCATATGGTAATTAATACTAGGTTTATTAGCGTCAGTGTGAAGGGGGATGCTGGAGTGTTGGTGATGTTGGTAGAGATAACATCTTTTCTAGAGTTTACTGACTGATTTGCATAGTAAGAAAACAGGCTTTTTAATTTAATTAAAGTCTTACATGTTCTGAGGGACACTGCCCAGTGACCACAGAGCACTATTTCACCTGCTGTTTCCATTTGCAGAATTGTAATTATAGCTTTTGTTAGCTGAACATAATTGTAATCATAATGTACAGGAATGTGACATGTTACACAACTAAAGTTGGCAAAAGCTTCCTGTCTCACCCCTGTGATCCCAGAGTCAATTTGTGTTGAGACCCAACCTCTGAGCTCAGCACAACTAGTGGCCAGTCCCTTAATCCTGCATCTGTCCCTCACTGTGAGTTCAGCACTGCAGCCTGCACCTTTAAACAAACATGCACTGTATCTCTTGTACCGTATTCATCTATGGACTGTCTTACTCCAATCATTCCTTTCAGGTCAAGGCTGTGTTTATTTGTTCAGATAGAGATAAGCACTGATTCCTCATATATTGTTCCTCATTGATTCGGTGACAGGCCCGAGCATCAGAGCCACAGAGAGGTATTAATTGATGCAGCTACTTAAATAATTGGCTGTGGACTGGGAGTCTCCTGGTGGAGGTGACATGAGTGCTGTGACCCAGGACTCATGATGATGCATGGCCCAGCTCCTTTGATCACATGATACATACTGTATGGTCCTAAGGCAGCGAGGGGCTGTAATTATTTTGCGCGTCCGCTTGTGCTGTGGAGACTTTTCAACTGTGTTTAGTTATTGTTAATGACGAGCAACAAAAAACATATGTTTTAATAGTTCTTTATTTGATCAATTTAAATGAGAAACAGAAGCCCAGCAGACATTGTTCTGGACATAGGAAGACTTCTACTGAGGTCAAAAGTTATTCCATTCATCCCTTTAAGAGAAATATGCGTAGTTTAAAATATCTGTGCTAAAGTGTTTACATCTCTGCTTATCAATAATTACTTGATATCTTGATTAAAATGTTTGTACTGTACTCATCTATCAAAAATTGACTTTGTATAAAAATAAGCTCTTCCCTTGCTGCACGGTGCACCATCATTCATTTCTGTTCAAGTCTGCTTTCACTACAAACATCTGATAGGCATATAACTAAGTGTTTCATTTAAAGGCTCAGGTGGGCCACAAAATAGCAGTAGAGTCCTGCACCTCCAGACAAAGATGCTATGTTTTCACCAAAAGTTCATAAATCACACACCAGTGTGCACAACCTTCCCAGAAGGCAATCGGCAATATAAAAGTTTACTGTCGGCCAGAGCATACTCTCTAAAAGCGCTTTACTACATATAATATAAAGAGCTAAAAAACTACATCAAAGAATAAAGAAATGAATGAATTCAATATCATTGATTTTGGGTGAAGTAAAAAAAAAAGAAAATATCAGTCATTGTGACCAACATCACAACCATTTTATGGTTCTTAATTTTCCCCGCTCTGCGGCCATCATGGCGGGATATATTTGTAAGGGTTAGATTGTTAGTTTATAATCCAGCTTTTACAAATATATATATATAGAAATAGTCTGAGTAACATATACTATGAAGTATAACTTTTCATTTCCTCTTGCATCATTGTGGCAGTTTAACAATATACATTAATCTAAATTTTACACAACATGAAATGTTGAGTAAAAATTTGGGTTCTGTGTATATTAATACATATTAATTGGTCTTAAAAGTTGAGGAATGACTGTATGAAATACTGTATAATTACAGTATAGCTCATACTGCTTTTTGTTACAATTATATACTAAATAATAAAGAGACATTATCTTGCTAAATAAATACATTTGTCCAGAAAAATATATTTGCGCTATGTTATTGCTTGTTCTGAATCATTGGTCATTTTTTCATCTTGTTCATTTTCTTGTTACATATTCTATATTGCTAAAAAAAAAAAACTTGACAAAACATCCTTCACTTATCAGTCATGTGAGGCTGATAAGTGAAGGATGTTTTGTCAAGTTTTTCATACACTGTAAGTGTAAAGAGAAAATGGGAGGTTATTCTCAAATATAGCATTTATTTTGAATGTTGTCTACAGAAGGTGAGTCAGGTGACCGTGTCTGTTCGTTTAATTTTAACTGTGCATAGTTTATATTTCAAAGGAAAAGGAATATTATAGGGTATATTGCCAATTTTTTTTTTGTTCTGTTGATTAGCCAGAAATTGCTCTGTGCTTTAGTTTATTAATGGCTTTTCATGTTAGATTTGGACCTGAAAACTTAAGTACTGGATAAGTACTGGATTAATTTTTTTAAAATTTTTGCTCATTGTGCAGTTCATCTTCTAATGCAGTAGTTCCCAACCTCGGGGGCCTTGAACTGCAGGGGTGGCCCAGAGGTATGTCTGATCAGAGGGTCAGGTCTTAAGAGATATTATTTGTGTAAATTAAATTAAAGATAGAACTGAATGTGCAGAAAACACTCAAATAATTTTTGAGTTGACTTGTTTGAAATAAATCCTATTTAGAAAAGGTTGGGAACCACCGTCTAATGCATTGCATGTTTTTAGTTGTCTGTCTCTAAAAAGCAATTCAACAAGTACAAGAGGTCTTGTTCTTATTGGAAACTGATACTGCACACAAAACAACTTATCTAAGCCAGTTTACACTAAATGATTTTCATCAAGTTTGATACCACTCTGACTCCCACCCAAACAATGAAATTGTCAAAAAGATTCAAGTTTCTATGAAGGAAGAAGGTTTTGTCCACCTTTTCCTTAACTGAAGACATTCCTCTAACCTGTGCTCAGTTCAATCAGGTCGTGTCACTTTACCCTGTACCTTAATCACAGTAGTCATCCTTTGATATGGCACCTTGCATTGTTCTGCATCTTAGCCTTGGAATTTAGTCCTGGGTCATATCTCTGACTCTCTGCGATATGACCGCTGGTCCAGTGACCTGGTGGCTTGTAAGCGTTCAAATTCATGTCGACTGTTTCGGTCTGGGCTGAGGTTTGCTAACGGCCTGCTACCACCTCCCACCTCCTCCTCCTCCTCTTCACGGTTGAGGAAGGCCAATTCATTCTCGTAGCAGAAAGAGTTTGAGTTAGGAACCAGATATTTGTTCTCCACCATGTCCTTGGCACTGCAGCGAGGGGTGGACGGCACTTCATATGTTTTATGAAAGTGGGAGTAATCCACCTTATACACATTCTTCTCCTCGAACAGAACAGGCTCAAACCTGTGACCCCACAGGACTTCAGAGGCCAAGTAGGAGCTGCGCGCCTGAGTGGTCATGGCGGTGGCTTCCACCATTCCCTCCAAAATCACTACAATCTCAAAGTCTGCAGACTCCAGGTCATGCTGGCTGATACCAAACAATGGACTCTCCTCATCAATCTCATGGAGGATGGTTATGGGTGAAACCAAAAAGATCCTGTCCAGACCTTTATCAAAACCTACATTAATGTCTATTTGGTCCAGAGGGATGTACTCTCCTTCCTCTGTGATGCGAGGCTTGATAAGCTGCGCTCGGACATGTGCCTCCACAATGTGGCTTTTGCGAAGGTTTCCTACTCTCCACATGAGGGACAGTTTTCCATCTCGCATGGCAATGACTGCATTGTGGCTGAACAACAGTGTTTCCGCTCGCTTTTTAGGCCTAGCCATCTTGGCCATGATGGCGCCAATCATAAAGCAGTCAATGATGCAGCCTACTATAGACTGAAATACCACCATAAAGACAGCCACCGGACATTCCTCAGTCACACAACGATAGCCATAGCCAATTGTGGATTGTGTTTCAATTGAAAACAAAAATGCAGCCACAAATCCATTGACCTGCAGCACGCATGGAGTGAAGTTGTCATCTCCTGCAGGGTTATCCAGATCTCCATGTAATAAAGCAATAACCCAGAATGCTACGCCAAATGCCAACCATGAGACCACAAACACCAGAGTAAATATTATTAGCATCCAACGCCAGCGGATATCAACACATGTGGTGAAAATGTCTGCCATGTAACGCTGTGATTTGTCGTCCATGTTGGCAAACTGCACATTGCATTGGCCGTTCTTCTTGACAAAGCGATTGCGACACTTGCGGCGTGTGTGGATCTTGCCATTTCCAAAGCCATTCATACCATGCATGGTACTGAGGCGCAGGCCCTCTTCCTCGGACGACACTATGCTGTAGCGGTTGATTCGGCCCACGCTCATGCTCCTGGTGCCGCCTCTAGCTGCAGGACTACCGCGTGTGCCCGTAGCCCCTCACTGCAGGATCATTCTCAAAGCTGAACAGAGCTTGGTGCTTTGTGCTGTAATCCAGGCCCTGTGGAGAGGAGGTGAAGACAAAGATGAGTGACCAATGCACCTGTGTTGAAATCATCACAGTGCCATGTTATACTGGTTCTTTTCTTTATTTTACAATCATAAGCTTACTCTTTGGCATTTTATTTATCCATTTTCTCCTTTCCTTACATCAAGACTGAAACACATTGATACCTCATGAAGGGCACTCATATCTTTTTATGTTAGTCAAGGGAAGCACTGGCCTCTGAACTGATCCTCTTAATTACAACACATTTGCTCTCCTTCTTTCAAATGAAAAGGCCACACATGGTAGATAATTAACTGAACACCTGCTACATTTGTATCTCGTGAGGAAAACCCTCCAACACACTGCTCTTTGTGTGGAACTATTATTATTATTAATTTACTGGATCCTGTAATTATAAGAAGCTGCAATCAGGAGGTGAGACCATCCTAAATGGATATGTTCTTTGGGAGACAAAGGTTTGAGTGCAGTCAGTGTGTGTTTTATCATTATGATGGTCGTATTTGGGTATAGACCTTTCTCAGTCATGTGACTTGGAATGGAACGCCGGCCTGTTGGTTGGCATTCCGCTGATTTTCTCCACCCGCTGCATGTTATTAGCTGTTCTTTACAATGGCGTTACCGGCCTTGACGTTCTCCAAGACGGTTCAGCACTTGAGTGGTCAGGTCAGACAACGATATCTGAACAAATGCTTGTTTGTCGGAGCTCAGGACCCGTCATGTGACTTTTGCTGCCCACCAATGGTCAGAGCATAGAGATACAATGTTTTGATTAGAATTTCTTGCAGCAACCCATTGTTGCAACATAAGTTCTGCTAGCCGATGATGTCAGCTGAGAAAGGTCTATAGAGTCTACACTTACATAGTTTTCATTCTAAACAGACCCTCAACGTTCCAGAATCAATGTCAAAACAACAAGCAGCAGCAGATTTCATAACGCAATGTTGACCCTCGTTTGGCTTTTGTTGCCATGCTGTGTCCTTACTGTGACATCATCTCCATACCCTCTGTAATGGGTCTGAGTCTCATGCTGTCGGTGTTATCCTCTTGTCTAGCCCTAACAATTTGACAGTTCAGCCATGTGCGCTCCCAAATCCCAGCTGCCCTTTGGTCTCTTACATTTTCTCATTGTCTGTGTCTCAGGTGAAATTTGACTACGTTTATCTGTCATTTTACCTTGTGACTGCTATGAATGCCCCTTTGGGATCAGAGTCGCTCTGGGAAAACATACTGTAGCTAAAACACTATTTATAGACTTGTGCACTTTTTGAACTTCCCAAAGGTACGCAGCTGTTTTCCTGAAATAGCTTTAACAGTCTGATTGCCACTGTACATCTCTGTACGCACACAAGTGAATTTAACCCTTTCTAGTGTAGAAGTAATTGTGGTATATTAAGATCTCAGTATATGTGTCTTCAGCTTAGTGACAGCAGGTGCTGTCTGCATAACCATACTGGTTACATAAGCTATATAAGAGCTTAATCTTGAGCTTGCTTTCTGCCTCACCTTTTCACATAATGCATCTTCACCTTAACAATACAAATAATTGCTGCACTGCCAGCATTTTGTCCATATAATACTCCTGCATTGTTGCTTCAAGTGTCTCATCAATAGAATAACAATAATGCCTTTCCAGTGCCCTTAGGGACATTATTAGGTAAGTGTCAAGTCATGTGAAAGTAATGTTAAGTCTTTTACCCCTTTAAAGTATATACACACAGTGTGTTGTAATTCATGCAGCCTAAAACTTCAGTTTGAAAATAAAGGATATATTTAATATCTGCTTACATTAAATTTAACATGAAACGCTGACATTTTGACTACACACTAGTGCATCACGATTGGTTATAAACTTGATTGCTTTGTATAATGTTTGAGGTCCTATCATTTGTTAGGCAGTTGAGAGGCAGGGGTCAAGATGAAGTAGGAGTGGGGGGACTGAATAATTGCATGTGAAAATAATTGAAGAGATTGTCAAAAACGATGAGATGGAGAGGGGGAGAGGAGGTCATCTCAACACAAACGGGAAACTGAGCTGTGCCTCTGCCGTCCCTGCCCACCTCCCAGGGCCATTGTGAAGAGAACATGGGCTCGAATGTCATTGTATTTTCCTATAGCTCACCACATGCAACCTCATTGGTCTCAAGTAACCTACAGGTAGTTTCCTCTACAAAGACACACCAGTTTACCATTCCTGATAGGCAAGACTGTCAAGTCAGTCAGTTGTGTCCATAAGTCTGTTATGGTTGATGTAATCCAATTACAACATTAGAGATGTCATGGAACGTATCCCTAGGACTATAAAACACATCTCAGTTATAAAGTGATGAGAGCTTGATGGAGATCTGAGTCACCCTCTTACACAGTCATTACAGCTGTATATTGAGTCTGCACCTGTAGCCTTTCAGACACCTGTTTTCCATTGATTGATCACTGGCGCATGCAAGTGCTTCACAGGGCTTTTTGATCTTTATTTGCGCAATTGTTTTGAATTACTTGCACAGCTCTGCTAAGTTTTTATTACATTATGATGCATTTTGTGTGTTAAGCCTCATCAATTATATTCCGAGGTGCACTTATGGAGTAACAATAGATCTAACCTCTATCTTTGTATCTTTGTCAAATAAGTCATTTAAAATTGACCATGCATGTCATTTGTTAACACGGTCATTAAAGTAAACTAAGCTCAGATGAAAAGCAGGTTGGGGGTTATCGGATTGTCACACATAGCTGCATAGAAATGTGTGCTCTTTATCTTTTCTTTTCTTTGCAGCTTTTCATCAATGCATTGTCTTAATGTGTCCATAGACAGAGCATACCTGTCCCCTGGTGTTGTGTCCAGCAAAATGCCTTATTATCTGACTGAGTCTGTGCTTGAAGCTAGCAGATTGTGTAAAGTTATAGATTTCTTCCTGGGCTTTCAGAAGTATTGATAACTATCTATTTATGAGCATCTCATTGTGAATGATTTTGTGTTTATGTTAGTCACTATGCTATACATCTAGTTTCTCTCAGAGATCAGCATCCACATGTTTTGCTTAATAAGTTAAATGCCCTTCATATGCTCAGATCTATTCATATCAGTATCACTATTACATGAATACTGTTTTCTATTATAGGATGTTTGCACGTCCACTGGCCAACTTAATCTGTTATTTTATGTATGGAAAAGTTCAATTTATTTGTTCAATTTACTCTGATTTATTTGCTTCATCACATGGTAGTGCTTTGTCTAATTTAGTGTTTCTGCCTTAGCTTATCAATCAAGTTTCATTTCTAACATGCTATCTAACAAAGTTGCCCAAAGTGCTGTACACAATAAAATAAGGAATAAAACATTATTACCTTTAGTAATGTTCTTCCTGAGAACGGCCAATTAAACAACAGTTTCTTGTCTCCGAGCGTCCGAGTTAACCAAACTGAGGCATTCTGCGGCCGGCACAGCTGCTCCGTCTTCACATGTTACACCAAAACTGGAAACAGCTGTTCCATCACCTCAACCCAGACACACGCTGCCTCTTCTATATTTCTCCATCTTACTTGATGGAAGCATCAGTAAAACCTCCAGATTAACAGAAAAATGTGTGGTCCCATTAAAAATGCAACTGGTTATATCTCCATCCTCCGAGTGACAAGTGTCTTGTTATATTAATGAAATTGTTAAATACTTCCCCTGCACTTTTGAAGCTAACAGCTCTCAGTCTTTTGCAATTTGATCTAGTTGGAGAGTAGCTCTCTCTCTCCCTCTCTCTCGCTCGCTGACTAGTTCTTCCCTCCCTCTCTCTTAGTGACAGAAGCTGCCATTTGCAGCCTCCTTTTCTCTCCTTCCCTCTCATACTCCTGCGTCAGGGTACTAACAATGCCCTGCACACAAGTATCTCTTTCTAAAAATTCACATACACTAAATAAAAAATATTCTAAGAATAGGTTGCGTTCACGTTGTACAATTTGATGATGTCATAATCTCAGATAGAGGGCAGGGGCAAATACATCTGAATGAGAAAAAGAGGTTTTGAAGAAAATCTCAAAAAAGATATCACAAATTTTGAACTCTATTCTCTATCACTATTTGGTAGTGTTTTGATCTGCAAATCATACATATTAATAGTATTAATCATTAGGCTGAAAGTCCTTTCAGCTCATCAAAATCATGCACATGTTTTTGAATATTATCATCACTTTTGAGCACCTTTTTCAGAAAACAATTTGACCTCAGTTGATATGTGCTGAAAAAGAAGACCTTGACATTTTTGCCACGTTTTGTTCCATGTGGATGACCCAGTAATTTCAGAGTTGTTAGCCATAAACCAATTCTTAAAATCAGTATTTTGAAAGTAAATGTAGTTAGCGCCATATAATTATTAGCTTCCACCAGCTCAATGTTAAACTATAGGCTCTTTAGAATTAGTATTTTTTAATTAGTATTTTATTTATTTAACCAGGAAAGTCCCATTGAGATTAAGAATCTCTTTTTCAGGGGAGTCCTGGGCCCAGAGGGGATCCTATTGTACATGTTTTTAGTTATAGGGGGGGAGGGTCTAAGGATGTGGGAAACATTTCATTCTTTGATGTTTGATATTGACTTGTGTTTGTACCGACCTTTGAAATGACTCCTGTTGTGATATTGGGCGTTGGGCGTAAAACTGATTGATTGGTAAGGGAAACCAGTGCACCCAGAGGAAACCTACACAAACACAGGGAGAACCTGCAAGCTCCACACAGAAAAGCCTTGCCCGGGAATCAAACCCAGGACCTCATAGTTTTGAGGCACGAACACTAACAGCGCTTGATGTCACGTAAACACAACCTATAATGTAAACTGAGCAGCAACTGTTTCTTTCAACATTATTTGTAATGTCCCCCTACTGACTTGCATTTGCACAAAAGGTAAAAAAAAAATCCCTGTAAAGAATTCATAGAAGACGTATACAGACTAAAACATTCATGGTTGACCTAGTGGTGCAGCGGTTAGTGCTCTCGCCTCACAGCAAGCAGGTAGCAGGTTCACTTCAGTGCAAGGTGTGTTGAGTTTTCATTTTCTCCCTGTGTCTTTGTAGGTTTCCTCCAGATGCTTCCGTTTCCTCTACCACTCTGGGGCCAGGATTCTCCTGAATATGAGATTCTGAAATCTCAGTGAGACTTTCCAGCTTAAACAAAGGACAAATAAATAAATATACATTTATACACTGAGTTACAAGATGACAAAATTAAAGATGTCTTCACTTTCAGAGTATTGCTTTTCTGCATTATTCTTTTTTCAAAGACTTAATCAGTGGAGTGTCACAGTGACCATGCCACTAGACTGGGTCATGCCCTGAGGGCTGTGAGTGACCTCTGACGCTGCAGGTAATGAAGCCAATTGTTTTCTGTTGGTTCACACTGTTGCCAGCTGCTGCAGCTCTGTACAGACTCCGCCTTTCACACTTGTCAACAACAACTAATCAACAGCATTTAACCTGGGGACATGTATCTGATCTCAGAGACTTGTCTTTGTGGATATGAAAATAAAGAGGCTCGGTCTGATCATCATATGAAACTAGGTCTGATTTTTTGAATGCCTGCCAACAGGTGTTTCTCCGTTACAATAACGGATTGATGCATTTCTAAATACATGCGCAATAACCCTCTCTTTTCCCTTCAAAACCCCCTCTTTTGGCTTTTTTGCATTCTGACTCTGATTTCTGGCTTGTGAGGTTTTGCAGTACCCTGTGTGTGATCATCACTAGGCTATTGTATTTGGCTCCTTGTGATGAAAAAGTTCCTGTAAAGTGCAGTTGAGTCTTGAGTCTGAGCAACAGGTAGCAGAGTGGCTTCTACATAATGTAAATGCTTCCAAACAACAAGGACTAAAGAACAGTAGATCACAAGGTTCACAGTTCCACACTGTCACCCTCCTTATGTAAGACTGCCATAATTGCAGGTGGCAGCTCACATATCCTTTGCATGTCTGTGTCTAAATGAGAGTATTGCCTCCTTAGCAGCGTGGTCAGTGGGATTCACTACTACTCCATGGATAAAATGCATCATGTTATTTCAGACCAGTAAGAAGTAGAAGACAGACAGACTGTTTATTCAAGAGTTAAGGATAGACCATTTCACTAAAAAAAGAACTAGTTAAAATATTTCAAAACATGTTGCTGTTTTTTTCTTTCAAGGTTTCAAGGTGAACTTTTGAGCAAAATTGAAAAATTAAATCTGGCTCTATCCATTATTCTGTCGTTGTAAATGTTGGCAATTTTGGCAATTTTTACATAAGATTAAAATAAACAAGGATTGTCTCTAAAAGTGGCAAGTCCCCAAAAATGGGGACGTTAGGGCTTAAGAGGTTAATGACATGCAATGGAAACACAGTATAAATCAGAGTGAAAAGTCAAGTAAGGACAGGCTGCTGAAGGTGTAATTTGCAGAAGTCACACAGCAGCATCTAAGAATAACAGTTTCACTTTCTTTCTGCTGATAGTAATTGTGGCATTTCATCTTTTACAATGACACTACAGAGGAGCTAAGCCTATTTATTGTCCCTGACAGCTCCATCTCTCTAAATCAGAATGTCCTTGTTAGGATACTTCAATGAGAACTTAACAATATATTATATTGGGTGCCATTATCTGATGACGAGATAGATATTGGTTACCCATTGTACTTTTTATTACTATTTCCTAACTATCTGCACCCCCCTCTGTGTTCTTAAGAGCTGCTGTAACAAGTAAAGTGTTATCTTATCTTAACTTTTGTTTAATGATACATAATGTCATTTGAAAATAATCTTACTGAACATTTATCCTAACAGAGCTTTTATTTTTTCATATAAAGTGTTTAATTGAATGTTAAGGGTCTTCTCTCCTCCACCTCGCTCCCTCTTTGGTGCCTCGCTACTGTACACCCTCAGCTACATTATTCTTCGAGGCTCCTGTCTGATGTGGCTATTTCAGGATTGGGATCCATTCCTGTTCATTTAATTTTTGCAGCTTCATCTGGTGTCAGCAGGGATTAGGAATGTGATATTGCTGTATTCACACGAGCTCCAGTAGTTGTGAAAAGGCCTCGTTGTTCTCGGGCCCAGCTGGGTCAGTGCAGTGGAGAGGGTTGGTTGATAGTTTGACAGCAATAAAGAAGCCTCTTACACAGACATAGACGGATACAGTAAGTACATCTCGTTAGTTGGATCATCTCAGAGTTCATTGAGGCTGTTGTTTTAGCACTAAAATGGAGACCTTGTACTGTACATCTTGAAGAGCATAGACCAAAACTCGATCTCTCTAATATTAATTAGTTAGTATGATATAAATTTACGTTAAAATTCAGCATATAAACCGTACAGAGGTTATGCACATTTAAAATCTAAATAGAAATAGAACCATCAACATATAGTTTATTTACAGAGAGATGCTAAGAGACACTATATTTATTTATTTATTATTATTATTACTATTACCTGTTTTTACAAACTTATTTTCTTCTTTGATGGCACATTTCCTGACTTTTTGCACCCCCCCTGTGTGATCCTATCCTAAGAGCTGTTGATAAATAAATGTCTCCATTGTGAGATCAATAAAAAAAATAACTATCTTATCTATCTTATCTTATCTTATCTTAACATTGCAAATTGAGTGGTGAATCAATGAACTACAATTCACTCATTCTCATTTGTCATATTCTAGATTCACCCACAAAAAAAAAAAAAAAAACAACTATTCACCCTTCATTATGCCACCCTTTCCTAAAGGAAATGTCCAGGGTACTTCAGAATGATCTCGCCTACATTATTTACCCTTTAACAAACAAACCAAAGGTATACAGTATTTCAGTAGCCCTGCTCTTCATTACCTAATGAGCTGTGTGCTGCTTGGCTGGGGGTGTCCATGGTTCACCGTATCGTCACCTTGACAGCCTGCCGAGAAAAGCTCCTGTCGGCTTCTGTACTGATACTCTGTGGGTGAGGGAATTAATCGGCTCAGGATCTAGTATCCTGGCTCCCTCTCTGCTCCCTCCGCTGACCCTGACCCCTGCCCAGATGACTGGCTCGTCCCATAATGATCAAAATCTCCAGCCCCACTCCGCAAACATACAGTATTGTAGTGCATCAATCCACTTGAATGAACGGCTGAGCGATATGGTCAAAAAATCTCATCACGATTTTCTTTAGTTTAAATCACGATTTTGATTTTATCACAATTCATGTGTATAATGTCTTTTAAAGGCAACTAAAACCATCTGCTTCTTCTTGGGTTTAGACCTGGTGTTGTAGTGGTTTTGACTTGGTTAAGACCTGTTTTAGTGTAAGTTTCAGTCCAGAGTTTTGACATGTTTCCCTCATGGTTTAGTCCTGGTTTAATCCTGGCTCAGTCTTTGATATTGTCCAGGTTTAGACCCGATCCAGACCCAGTTTTCTCTTGCTTTATCCTTTGGTTTAGTCCTGGTTTAATCCAGATTCAGTCCGTGATATTGTCTGATTTTAGACCTGGTTTAGACCTAGTTTTCTCCTGGTTTAGTTCTGGTTTAATCTTGACAAATGAAGCAGTGAGTGGAGAAAAGTGTCAGTATTTGAGCTCAGAGCTGCGTTAAACATAACATTGTCTCAAATAGTGTGACGTCATATTAGTAGGTGGCAATCCCTGTTGTTTGCCCTCTTCACTTGACTTGACTTGGCGAGTTTCTTATAACAGATGCTGACACTCCTGACACAAATTTAATCTGTGTGAACTGATTGCATCAGAGAACTTGTCTGGCTTAACTCTTTTGGGCTTATATTTTCAGAAAATAGGACATAAGTTCATTATGCAACATTACGAGACACCACACATTGCCCGAAATTTGATGTGATAAACTTAATTAATCCCCCATAGGAGAAATTCAGGAAATTGCTTGTCTTTGAAAATAATCAGAAACACAATCTCAAGTTTGGTCAATCTTAATAATCGTCAAGGGGCTTTTTAATCGTCAGGTTTAGCAGCCAGTGTGTGAGTAACAGCTTGTGGTTTACAGTTTGGAGGAGCATAATGAAAGATTTGTGTGTGTTAAATGTTTCTGGACTGGAAAGTTTTTTTGTTTTTTTGTTTAAACTAACGGTTAGTTTAATGGTATATCTTGTCTATTGTTATGAATCATAATAGTAAAATGTAGTCTATGTGGTTTCAATATGTATATTAAAAAAATATCAAATTGAAAATCAAGATTGATCAAAATCACCAAAGAAATCGTTTTTTTTCTTTTTTTTTTTGACCAGCCCCACATGATGATGTCCTGATGATGATTATAAGTCATAAGTCATGTATGGCAATATGTTTTCCACTGTGAATTACTGACCATATTATGGTGAGTGGGCAGCTCTCATGGTGCTGGTGGTTGTTGTATTGGTGAGAGAGATGCTTCAGTTCTATCTAAAATACCAAACCTTGCATGCACTTGTTTTCATAGTTACTGTGTGGGAGTATGTGCATCTGTGTTCAAACTTCTTGTTAGGAGCTTTCTTCATGTTAGCATGCCTGTGTGCTCAGAAGACTGTGTGCATGGGGCTATTTGTAGCAGGTCTGACTCCCTGGGAACTCATCCTCCATCTGTCGATCCTGCACAGCAGAGCAAGTGAAGCACTAATTTTACCCCAAATTTGTCATCAACTGACCCTTTTTCTCAAAGGCATCATAAACTGCATTATTTTTGGGGCATTGCCCCTATGTGCTTTCCCTCTCACTCTCCATCAGTGCTGAGCATTTTTAGACTCTGTCCTCTGTGTTCCTGAATGTTCCCTATTATAGTCACCTATTTATGTTTAGCAGAGGTGAAGTAGAAAGTGTTTATAAGTACAAAGTACTTACAGCAACCGCCACAATAACCTTTATTAGAACCACCACTATTGTGACTACTGCTTTTCACTACTGCTAGTGTTGCTGCTATAACTAATTATTTTTTTGTTTACAGATATGATTTGAGATATGAATTGAGTTGTTTTATCACCCTAAAGCTACATGCCATTTAATACTGCTTTACTGACACATAGTTGTGTTTTTCTCTGTGGGCACAGCAAAGTAATTCAACAATTAAAAAAAAGAGTTGATTAGCTCACCAAACTGTAATGAAGATTTAGCAAAACCTTGTTGTTACAGTACTGCTATGGCCCAACAAAAAAGGCTGTTATGGTATTGGAAAAATGAATTAACCAATAGGGCATATGGTGGCTTTGTGCAGGCATATGCTGTCAAGCCACTTGTTTCTTTTGCTTTGGGGCTTTTTGGAAATGGAGCAAGAGGCCATTCATAAGATGTTTTTTTTTGTTTTTTTTTTTACATCAAGAGAATATGAAATGAAGACAATACGGCAGGATTTCCTATTCTGTGCTACATATGTGTATACAGGCGGCCTCCAATTTTGTGAAATTGTGTTGTCGTTTCTTCATGAAAGTATTCCGGTATCAAAATCATTAACAAGTAACCGTTATTTTGATCATTCCAAGAATGATTTTATTGATATGATTTTATTGATGTTGACAAATTTCGATTGGCAGTGTCAGTTGTTCCTGACATTGGATTTTGTCCTGGTTGCGTTTGGCGTTGCGTGGTAGGAGCTCAGCGCGCGGCCGTACTGTGTGGTTGTGTCAGCTTTATTTTCTACTGCGGCTTTACACTAATTCACTGCATCCGATCCAGCGGCAAGATTGCTCAATGGGCCCCCGCTCACCGGCTGCAGGGGCCTAACATTTGTACCATTGTTCCCCTCAGAGAGGCCGGATTTAAAGGGATGCCAGGGTAAGGGGAGGATACTCAGCATTTTTTCTTTTTTTTTTTCTTTTTTTTTTACAGTGGTTAACGTGTGAAGATCACCCTCTCTCAATGAGTGCCTCGAACTTTGTGTCGCTGACCTAAGATCGACTTTAGACTTCGAGTCGCCATCCCACAACAGCTTTCACTGTGGGCGTACAGACAAGAAGTGCGAAATAGACTAGAGACTGTGTGAAAATTATTAAAAGTCACCCTTCATTGGAGCGCCACAGTGCTGAATGAGGAGACATAAATACACTAAGTAAATATAAAAAATGCAAATTATATTTTTAATTAAAGTGAGTATAATGGGATTAATCTGTGGCTTTACGAACTTGTTCAGCGAATAATTGGCTCTTTCAAATTTGCATCATTATGTAACTACCAGGATAAGATGCAAGGACACAAACAAAAAGTGGCTAACCTTGCTCTATTGAAGCCCAAAGCCGAACACTCATAATATTATCCCGCTGGGGAGATAGCAGTTTCAGCAGTGAGTGAGTCCGCATGTCACCAATGGGGTCAGCACAATGGCAGCGTGAAAGAAGAGGTGCCAAGTGACAGTGAGCGACCGTCTCTGTTACACTCTGATGGAGGGAGCGCTTATTAAGACAACAATACCTGCGTCAGCCCAGCCAGAAACCCACTGCACCTGCAGAGGTTTTGTCTCACCTGTAATTCAAGCTCAACTCTCCCAAATGTGACTATTCTAATACGTGTCTGCACTTTTAAAGCAACACTGTGGAACATTTCAGATGATATGTTCCTATGTCACAACACAACTATGAAAATAAAGCATTGGGACGAGGACTTAATGTATTAAATCTGATATTTGGCTACCTGGAGTCAAAGCAAAGCAGCCTTGAGCCAAATGAGCTGGAGAAAAGTCAGCTGGAGCTGGAGAAAAGTCAGCTGGAGCTGGAGAAAAGTCAGATTTGAGGAGAAGCAAAAACTAGAGTAAAAACTAAAAGTAAAGATGCATGTTTTAAGGTAATTTTCACCAACAATTTATTATTTTATTAGGGGATATGTTATGCTGATATGTCGACTAGTTGGTTAACTTGGTTGTCAGCAATAAAGGCCAAAACTTAAGTGTAAAGACAGTGGAATCTCCCTCTAAACTGGAAATGCTTTGCCATGATTTGTATTTGTCAAATGTTTGTGTGCCCTCTCAGTCAATGGATTTTCCATTATAGTAAGAATTGAAACATCTGCAATGTTTTTTCAGTTATTTGTTTTGGTTCAGGTTGTGGATAGGCTGGAGCATCGGCGCCGATCCTGTGGGTGCTTGCTGTGGGTGCTGCGGGGCTCTTTGAACACCTAGCCGAATATGCCCTGATCACAAAATGATCAGTACATAACCTGTAAATCATGATAGCAGTCTTTTTGTCTTCTCTGCTCACACTCAAGCGTAGGTCACGCTTTCCACGCTTGAGCGTCGGACTATTAGATTAATATGAGCACAGCCGCGGCGCCGACTCCCCGGTTACTTCAATGGGCTAATGTGACCAACCCGTAAGCAGGAAGTCGTGAGATTGAGCCTGGGGCTCGCATATTTCTTTCAGTGGGTCGGTAGTCTGACATGGGCACCCACGGGGAAAAACATAAATCGGCACCTATGGGCTGGGGTCTAACCAGCTGCTTGTGCTTTGAAGACAGTTGAATGACTGACTGTGGAACTTAACTTATTCTTATATTTAGTAGCTGAGATGACCTAATTGGTTACCAATAGTATTCAGTGTTTTCATAACTAAATCGTTAAAAACATATAGTACATATGAGTTCTTTTGTCAAAGCAGCAATCAAATTTGACTCACCAAGGCTTTGTAAAAATGTAGAAATGTCTTTTGGAAAGGGATAAAGAACTACTGGAAACACCTGAGCTCCAAGTGTTGGACCCTTAGACTAATAAATGTGTAACAAAGCATAAAATACATACATTTGGCATAATCTGTAGTCTCATTGTGAATCTGAGCTGTTTCTAGATGGCGGAGCACTCTAGTCATGATGACAAAAGTGTCCTAACAACTGTAGGATTATTCAGCGTGTTGCATCAAAGGCAATAACAGTGAAAGGACAGGGCGGTCCCGAGTGGCAGTGCCTCATGCTCTCCATTTGGAGGACTGGCTTATTTTCGGCTCATCTATGCACATACAAGAGCCCTAGTGGCTTTGTTAATAGAAATGTGCTTCAACCTCTGTGTCCTAACATGAAGTGTCCCAAACCATGGCTTCAGTGTAAATGTAGGTGACTTTGGTTAAGTAAGAAGTTCAAATTAGGTTCCAGTTAAACTTCATGTATCTCTAACCAGCAGTCTGTATCTATTATTAAAACGTATTACTTTCTAAACATCACACTTTCCATTGCTGCCTGTGTCTTCCTTAAATCGACCCGACCATGAGTAAATTGAGTGTTTAATCTTTCAACGACTGGAAGCAATCGTCTAATTCCCGGAATTGGCTGTTGAGGCAGCGGCTGCAGTAGCATGACAGACCAATGTTGGCACCCTGGTCTGCGACTGTCTTCTGTCCACATCAACACCTCCCAATACTTTATTCTCCAGGGTACAGTTACTCCAGCGACCCCCACCAGACCCCACAAAGACCATTTCTGCAGCTCTTGGCTCTCATGTTCATACTGTCATTTTAAGTAATAGAATATAAAGTAGCATTTTTACATGGGACGAAGGTGAAAAATAGGGAAATCTAAATGTATTACAAATTAGAATGCGTACAACCGTCTGGGTCTGAATTCCGATGTTAAGTAATACATAATAATTGTACATAAGTCCCTACTGGTCCCTACAACTAATCAGAATCCCACTTGCCATAAATTTGACCGATGGGAGGAGTTTTCCCACTCCTCCCATCTCCTTTCTGCAGCAGACAGAAATGCACAGACAGTGTGAGCATGTGCATAGGGTACGAAGAGGGGCCTCCAATCAGGAGGGTGGGGCAGGGAACTAGATTGTTTACCTTAAAAATGTATGTCTCTCTTCATTTTGCGATCTTACGAACTTCTATTTTCATACCACAAACATGTGAGCCAGATAAAATTGAGAATTGCATCATCTGTCTTGTATCAAAACATAGTGACTTGCAGTACAAAGACATTATTGAAAAGATAGATCAAAATCATTCATAGACTTGAGAAATAGTTTGGCAAAAAGTTGTTATTCAAAGATGATTCATTTTTGGTAGATTCATTTATGGCTGTGACTGGGTCACCCTATAACTTGACAGTTAAAATATTTTTTTGTGAGGACGTCCCAGACACTATTGAGTGAAAAACAAGTAGGAGTAAATAGCTCACCTGGCTAATAGAATCAACAAAAACAGTTTGTTTTCACTGACTTTTATTTGAGTGAAGAAACAGGATTCTCAACCATAAATGTTTTTAATCTGTGACCCATAATGCATCACTGATTATTATTATTATTATTATTTTTTTGGTTTTCCGTTTCCCCAAATGTGTCAATTCTCCTCTCTCTGCAGAGTATATCCTTCTGTTTCTGAGAATGGGCCACTGCTGGTGAACGGGTGTGAAGCCTGAGGATTTATCCGGGGCGTGAGTGTGTGTGTGTGTGTGTGTGTGTGTGTGTGTGTGTGTGTGTGTTTGTGTGTTTGTGTGTCTACAGCAGGTGGATTGAAGGAGGCTAAGTGCAAGATTTGTCGGCTGGTACAAGCTGAGGAGATAGCACCATTTACAGTCTCCGCTGGTTACACTGTCTCATGCTCTCCTGAGGCCTCTCCCTGTGAGCAGATTGTCAGTTTTAACACCACTGTCACAGATTTCTCTTTAGTTCAGTTGTTTTTATAAAAGCAGCAATAGATTAAAGTTATTGATTCAAAACACTATATATGATTTATGACACATAGAAACATTAGAGTAAGAATTACAAATAATGGCCTTAGTTTCAAAACCTTTATAGCTTTATTGAACAAGGGAGGAAAAGACCTTTCAGCTTAACTGATCTAAACTAAATCCATGTCAACTTAAGTTCATAGCACCAAGGATTGGTCCCCTCTGCGCACTAGTTTGTGGATGTGCATACAGTAATTGTGATGTTTGTATCCCCTGGCTCGGCCTCTTCTGAAGGGACTGTATCATCAGCTTGTGTGTAATTGGAGCTATTAGGATGGTCTGAGGAGGCACACACCCACTTACGTACACACACACCATAGTGAATTGGAGAGCAATTATTATTTCACACTAGTCGCTTTGGCCACTACAGAAAATGAAGTGTCTTTAGGGAAACCAGACTAATAGTCACTCACATTTTCACTTTTAGGAGAATCATTAGGGTCCTACACAGAACGTGGCAAGATACTGTATATTTTATGTCTTTTGTCACCTGACCATAAAAGAAATGTATACAAATTCATTTCCCGTGATAAAATTTGACTTGATTTGATTCTAAAAAAGAAAAACAGGTGAACTGTTCTTCTCTTGCTGCGTGATTGCAGATTGCCCACATTTGCCATCTGCTTCCTTGACGCCTCTTGTCTTTTTATGGATGCTACTTACCTCGGCAAACAGCGAGATGCTGCTTCAGGCACACATGTAAATCATCAAGAATTAAAAATACATGATCAGTGGTGACACTTAGTCAGTTTCTGCATGCCAGTCATAAAAAACATCCCTCTTATTTTCAACCTGAAACCTCTCATCAAATACCCATGCTGTATGCTGTGTGCATGTAATCTTAAAAAAAAGGTTTTTTTTATTTTTATTTTACATTTCTGACTACAATTTTATTGAGATGTTTCAATATAAATTTAAACTACTCAACAAGATTGGTCTACTGCAGTGGCTAAGACTTTCTCTCTGATGAAGCAAGCTAATCACATTACTTTACTAATTAACTGTGTTTGCTTCTATTTTTAGTTAGTGGGTCAGCTGGACTCTTATTGACCTGTTCCACTGGACATACTTCACCCACATCAGGCTCAACCTCAACAGTGGAAATTCATATCATCAGTACAACCAGGGGCGAGGCTAGGCCTATTTTATGGGTGCTTGAGCACCCCTAAACAAATTCAAGCACCCCTAAAAATTTCAGCCCCTAAAAATATATTATGTCCAATATATTGTTTCATTTTTAAATAATTTACTTTTGTTGGTTGATTTACTCAAAGCAAATACGCTTATTTACTTGCACAAAATATACCTCACCCCTCTTTACTAGATGGTTCAGTCCATGGCTCCGCACTGCATGTAGCTGTAGCTCCGCCCCTCTCCTCAGCGCTACAGTCGGACCCTGCTCTCTCCCTGGATTAAACTGTGATGCTGCCACAGTTTATACAGAGAAAATAATGACTGTATGAACTGCGTAGAGTCCGTAAAAAGGGTCCCCTCTTCTCAAGCTTTCAGCCAGTTTTTATATTTTGACATTCCATCTCATATTCACGGACTTAGGTCTCCTGCAGCTGATGAACAGAGCTGTCAGTGCATTCAATGGCGGGATTAAG
Organism: Lesueurigobius sanzi; assembly: GCA_900303255.1. Lineage (NCBI taxonomy): Eukaryota > Metazoa > Chordata > Actinopteri > Gobiiformes > Gobiidae > Lesueurigobius > Lesueurigobius sanzi. The sequence goes on from OMNZ01031637.1 coordinate 29,139, forward strand.
CGGCGAAATCGCTACATGTTTCCACTATATTTTAAGTGGATTAATATCTTCAAAGTCATTGTATCAGAACAGGCCATGAGTTCGGACAGAAGTTCAGAAGTTTCAGACTTTAGTTTCATGTGAAGCCTTGAGCCTTGTCACAGCATCATTCATCACATAATCCACAGAAAATAATATTCAATTGGTCAAATCAAATGTTAAAAAGTCTGTAGAGGATGAATTAAAATGTGTCAAATTAGAGATCATGACATGGATTTAGTTTGTCATTAAATAACTTCAAAACTATACAATTAGGTAAAATAAACGTTTTCAGAGCGAGAGACCCAAATATGAAATTATAATAAATAGGCTAATATAGAATTTTAT
>OMNZ01031641.1:0-10096 GCA_900303255.1 Lesueurigobius sanzi
ATCACAGTTAAAAAGAACCGTTTTCAGCCTAGATTTAAACATTGTCAAAGTTGAGGCCTGTCTCACACCTTCTGGAGACTGTTCCAGATTTTTGCTGCATAAAACTGAAACGCAGCCTCACCATGTTTAGTCCTAACTCTGGGAACCAGCAGGAGACCACTCCCTGAGGTCCATGTTTAGTCCTGACTCTGGGAACCAGCAGGAGACCACTCCCTGAGGTCCATGTTTAGTCCTGACTCTGGGAACCAGCAGGAGACCACTCCCTGAGGTTCTCAGAGCTGAGATGGTTCATATGGCACTAACATGTCAGAGATGTACTTTGGTGCTAGACCATGAAGAGACTTGTAAACAAACAGAGCTATTTTAAAGTCTATTCTCTGAGCGACAGGAATCCAGTGCAGAGACCTGAGCACTGGACTAATATGGTGGTATTTCCTGGTTCTAGTCAGGACTGGAGCAGCAGCGTTCTGGATGTTCTGCACATGTTCTACAGCTGGTTTAGAGGCCAGTGAGCAGCTGTTACAGTAGTCTAACCTGCTGGAGACAAATGCATGGATCAGTCTCTCTAAGTCTGCTTTAGACACTATACTTTTGATTTTAGCAATGTTTTTCAGATGGTAAAAAGCTGCTGATATTATTGATTTAACGTGGCTGTTTAAGTTCAGGTCTGAGTCCATGATTACCCCTAGATTTCTAACCTGATTTTTAGGTTTTAGAGAGAGAGACTCGAGAGACTGATGACAATTTCTCTTTGCTTCTGTGGCGATGTGAAGACGATAATTTCAGTTTTGTCTGAATTTAGCTGGAGAAAGTTATTTTGCATCCACACACTGATCAACTGTATACATACAGTTGTGTTTATATACCCGTTTAGGTTACCATATTACATACAATATGAATGATAACACAAAAATCTTTTTTCCCACTCATGGTTAGTGGTTGTGCGAAGCCATTTATTTCCAGAGTTTACTCTTTTGAACTCATAATGAAGCAGAAACTACTCAAATAAAGCTTTTTGTATTATCATTCATATTCTATGAAATGCATAAGCTGCACAACTGTATTTGTCCAATACACTGCAGTGGTGATGGTGAAATGGTTTCAAGCACTTTCAGCACCTGGTTCTAGACTGGATTGGCTTTAGTGTTGACCTACAGATGTGGCATTATCATAGCATCGAAAATATTTGAAAAACTAATCTAGATATTTCTTTTTTGTGGTGTGTAGACCCTTCAGTCCTCCATTCTCCGTCGGTGTTGTTCGGCAGGCAGGTAGAGCTCTAATTTCACAGCTGAGGTGCGCGATCAGGTCTGGAGTCGTGATTATTAATGTGACTCCGTGGCGAATTATGATTTGATCCTTCATATTCAGCGGGAGGTAATTACTCGCTGTGTAATCGCCGAATAGGTTTGCCCAAGAAAAACACACTCTCCTCCCAATGACAGATAAAGAGCTCCAGTGCTTTGGATGTGTCAACGCATCCGTGAAGAGAAATCGAGTTGGGGAATGAGATTAGAATATAATTGAGGGCGTAAGTTCAGGGTGAGCATGGGACTGGCGTTTTGTTCCGTCGCGCTGATCACAGGATACATGTGGGATTGTTCCCTCGCTCTCTGTCTCCGCTGTTTCTGCAGATAATGGAAGCTAAAGAAAGCAGCAGCGATGCCGTTTGGTCACTGCTTTTAAGATAGATGGTGGCAGAGTGGATAACGTGTCAGCCGGAGGAAAATCTAGAGTGAAATCTGCATGGACCGGACATGGGTACTGAGCAAGTGTTCAGGGTTCCAAGGGATGGAAGACTAAATTTAAGGGGAGACACGGCATGTGAAAATGAGGATTATTCATGCAGTGGTCAATTTCAAGACTTTTATCTATTAGTTCCTTAAAGGTGCACTCGCTAGCAAGGACCACAACCTCAGATATCGAATGAAAGGCTTTATTGAAACACGTAAAGGTGAAATGAATAAAATGCTGTTTTGGGGCTTGGATGAGGGTTGGCTCCCGGGCCCGTGTCCTGTCACCTGGAAGAGAACGCATTAAAAGAGGGTGGGGGGGCGGGGCACTGAGACGAAGAACGACGTTTCCCAAAGGGCCACATCACTTTTTGGCCAGAGAAAGTTGTATTTGATAACGCACTCTCTCAGTTGATGTTATAGGCCTGTAGGCTGTAACTGGGCCGCAGCAGGAGCCTGGGGCTGTTTCAGACATGAATATCGTCACTTTTACACAAATCTATCAAATAATGACAGAGACAGAAATAACTACATTTGAGATACCATGAGAAGTAAAACACCCCTCTGGGTTAGTGCAAGTTGGTTTGGTCCAAAGGCGCACTGGAGACATACAGCGTGTCAGTGAGCAGCGGACAGAGAAAAAGCAGGAGCTGAAAAAACATGAGCGATGTGTAAAAAAGTAAAACTAAGAGCATTTCATTTGTATTACACGCTCTGCTGACAATGATGCAGCAGGCCCAGATAATGTGTGTGGCCCATGTTAAAAAGAGACATCACAGGGAATCAATCCCACTACCTCATACAAAGGTAAGAAATCGTGCAGTCAGAGTATTGAGGAAGTACCCAACACGGAGCAGTGCAATTGAGTATAAGAGATTATTATTGGGCTAGAAGAGTAATCAGAGGCAAAAAGAGAATGTTGGAGGAAGTACTCAGATCTATAAAAGGCAAATGTATTTGAGAATCAGTTCAAATCTGTTCATAGCGGGGAGAACTTGGGGGAGGAGGGATTGAGGAAGCCTACTGAGACTTTGAGATGCCATAGGCATAAGCTGGAGAATAGTGCCGACAACTGACTGAAATGTATGTAACCTGTTCTTTTCTATAGAGAAGCTCAAAAAAGTTATTAGTAGAGGTAAGAAATCGGCACCTGGTAAGGATAGAGTCAGCTATGAACTACTTAAGAGAGTGAGTGAAAGTGTTCTAGATGAGCTCCTGGCACTAATTAATAATATTTGGGAAGAGGGTAGTCTCCCCAAGACATGGAAACAGGCAGTAGTTGTACCAATTTTGAAACCGGCAAAGGAGCCATCACAAGCAGCTTCTTACAGACCTATTGCACTAGCTTCTGTTTTATGTAAATTTATGGAACGAATGGTGACAGATAGGTTGGTGTATAAAATAGAGCGTGAGGGTTGGTTTAGTGAAGTGCAAAGTGGTTTCAGAAAATGTAGGCATACGATTGATGCTGTCTTGTGTCTCTCCAATATTAAGAAATCTCTGATTAATAAGGAAGTGCTAATGGCAATATTCCTGGACATAGAGAAAGCTTACGATATGCTATGGAAAGAAGGGCTGGTTATCAAATTGTATAATGCAGGAATAAAAGGACACTTACTAAACTGGGTCAAGAATTTTCTCCAAGAAAGAGTTATCCAGGTTAGGGTGGGAAGTAATTTATCTAATGGGACAAGGATTGACAACAGTACACCACAGGGGAGTGTCATTAGTCCTGTTTTATTTAATATTATGGTAAATGATATGTTTGATGAGGTGGGGCCTGGTTTTAGAACATCCCGATTTGCAGACAACGGAGCAGTTTGGAAGAGAGGCCGCAATGTAGCCCACATAACGTCTCAGGTCCAAGAGGTTTTGTATGAAATTGTCAGCTGGGGACAGGCATGTTTGGAAGGTAAGGGATCAAGGAATTCAGAGAGTAAAACATCTAAAATTTGATATTTGATGAAAAGCTCACTTGGATGAAAAATTGGTAAATGTGATATGCCTACTTTCAGAAAGTTTGTGGGGTGCATTTAGGGAAACCCAATTTAAGATATTCAGAGCAATGATTCAGTCAAGATTAGATTATGGATGTATCTGTTATGGGACTACAGCAGGTTCGCATCTCAAGTGTTTGGATGTTGTACAGGCGAGAGCGTTAAGGGTATGTTGAGGGGCCCCAAAGTCTAACCTGGCAAGAGCCAGATAGACATTGTGTAGCACTCGTAGTTGAGTTCTCCACAATATCAATCTGGGACCGCTCCAAACGAATCCGTTCGGAGTTTGGCTCGTAGTTGTTTGTTAGATAGCGGCTCTGAGCTGTACATCATAATGTTGTCGAGTGGTTTTTGTGTTTTTTTGTAGCACCTTATTTTCGAAACAAATGTTTGTTTTGCTCGGCACCTGCTGCTTTCGTCGCTCCGTCCCACTGGTGGTCCTGACTCAAACACTTTAGCGGCTCAGGGGAAGATGGATTCTCGTGTGTTTGTGAAATCACAAATACCGCGAGAATGCAGCTTGCAGGCAAGGTTACCCAAACTCTGCCTTACCTGTGGAAATGGGTGAAACCCCACTGTCAATCCGGCGGTCAAAGTTAGCTATGCAGTATGTGGTTAAACTATTTGCATACCTGGGGCGACATCCTAAGTAGGGTTTGGAAGATGCTCGGGAATGGGGTATAAAGGAAAAGTGTGAACCTTTTGTTTACAGAATGGGTAAAGAAATGCAGAGACTGCGTTTGGGAGATGTGGGAGTGGCTCCACATTTGGTGTGGACTGATGTTCCTCCCTGGATCCTGCCCTATCCAGAGATAGACAGGTCTGTGATGAGTCTTGCTAAGGCAGGCTTCAGCTATTTGAGTTTTGTGAATCAGGCTTTGGGCAGCAGGTGGGAGGGGTTCCTGCAAATATACTGATGGGTCAAAAGATCCTAAGACTAGAAAGACTGGGTTCACTTTACAGTGGGCTGAGCTGAGCATACTAAGCAGGACAAAACAGTGGTGTGTTCAGACTCTGCGTCTGTCTTGTCTTTGGAAGCAAATGCCAAGCCTGATCTTGTTGCAGAGTTACTGTTTATCCTGTACAGAATTAACAGGGGGTAGTGTTGGTTTTATGTGGGTTCCTGCTCACGTACAGTATGTAGGAGTGTTAGGAAATGAAGTGGCTGATATGGCCAAAAATGGGCCTTAAATAGAAATAGAGGCCATGGTAGTTCCAGGAGTGCTAGAATAGAGATCGATTACAGCTGCCTGGCAGAAAGTGTAATATTTGAGTAATTTTGACTTTCCAAGTAAAATTATCTGCCAATGGAACACATATTTGTGTGCTTACTGTAAGAAAAAGCATAATGTCAAATAAATTTACATTTATGATCTAGTGCAAGAAGTTATTTGTCAAGTGCAAAAATACTTGTTCCATTGGCAGATCATTTCAAAATGACTCAAAATGAGGTCAAATATTCTGAATTCAACCAAATTTAACTTGTCAAGATATCACATTTTGCAGTGTGGGTGCAGCATGCACCTTTACTTTCCATCACAGCGGCCTGACGCTCCAGGATTGTTTGTTTTTTGGGTTTTGTACAAGAAACCTACTAGAAACAATTGAACCTGGAGGCCACTGTGATGGAAAGTAAATGTGCCATGTTGCACCCATACAGCACTGGGTCACTGAAAGGTCAAATTTGCACAAATATTTAATTGTTGTTGTTTTGAGCTGTTTTGAGTATTGAGCTATTTGGTCCATGTGGTGTGAAAAGCTACCAACAAGGTGCTGTAATCCATATATGGTCATTTTCTTTCTGGCAGAAGGCAGCGGAAAAGACACGTGCATGAGCAGACATTACAAAACGCTAAACACTCTTTTCTCCAAATTACACGTATTTCACTCTTACAATTTAATCTCCACTTCAGCAGCACTTGTGTTGTCGCCACAATGTGAGAAAAATGCACTTCAATGTTCCTTGAAGTTACAATTTCCAATATGCTTCTCCACTATGGAGAAGCGTTGAATCAGTGAATAATTTCCTTATTATAAAGATGTTTCCAGGTGAAAGTTTAATAAGTTCAGAGAGAAAACTTCAATCTGACAATTGAAAAAGTGTCTCCCCTTAAATGAAGAAAACAAACATCTCATTGCACTGAACATTAGAAAAGAAATCTAAATGTACTTTATTAGACACTCTTTCTTATCTTACAAAACTGTAAGGTCACTTATGTCTACATCACTTTTTACAATGCACTTGACGTCATGACCCTTTTTGGACGTATAAGGCCACTGTACAACGGCGTCTTATCACCGCTGCTTTTGTGTTCGCCGCGGACAAAGAGCGGCGCATTTCCACAGCGAGAACCTTGACAACAAAGTCCTACCAACATCAAAACAACTCGATATAGCGGCGAGGAGAGAAAACACAATTTAAGTTCTTTGAAGACAATATGAATGCAGTAAGTTAGCTGACTGTGAAAAGAGCAGTTTCCAACAAAGCAAATTCCAGGGTCTTCTTTTCAAATGCAACAAAAGGGAAACATCCACAGGTTCAATTTCCCAGCAGCACCTCTGGCTTTGGAAAAGTAAAAATGGCTTCTTTTATGATTGTAATTCATGCCAAGGAAGCAGAATATAGATTATATCACCATTGTCAGTGACAGGATTCACAAACTACAAATCTTCTGAAACATTAACTTGTAATAATGATGAATAATAAACTATAAAATAGACTTTATTTTCTCCCATCTTTGGGCCGTGAAAAAAATATTTGTTTTGAAAATCTGGGATGATCAATAAATACATTTGAACCTTAATTCTCACTGTGAAAGTGAAACTCTTTTTTTTTCTGTTTTGGTCCAGTTGTCTCTTAACATATAAACTTTCACCTGTTAACAAATAAATGACATCATCTTTACAATAAGGAGTGTCATCTCCTACAGCTTAATGCAGAAAAAACAGAGATTATTGTCTTTGGTCCACAAAAACATAGAGAAAGTGTCATTGGCCAATTCAGACCCTCTTTTAAACCTAAAAGCCAGGCCCAAAATCTGGGTGTAATCTTGGACTCAGACCTGAACAGTCACATCAAGTCAGTAATATCAGCAGCATTTTTTCATCTAAAAACATTGCTAAAATTGACTGAGACTGAGAGAGACTAATTCATGATTTTGTCTCTAGCCGACTAGACTACTATAATATAGCATATTCAAAATGCTGCTGCTCAAGTCTTGACCAAAACCAGGAAATATGAACATAGTAGTCCAGTGCTCAGGTCTCTGCACTGGCTTCCTGTCGCCCAGAGAATAGACTTTAAAACAGCTTTGCTTGTTTACAAGTCTCTTCATGGATAGCACCACAATCCATTTGTGAACCACCCTCTGCAATCCTCAGGGAGCGCTTCTTTGCTGGTTCCTAGAGTCAGGACTAAACATGATGAGGCTGCATTCCAGTTTTATGCAACGAAAATATGGAAGCGTCTCCCAGAGGCTGTGAGACAGTCCCCAACATTGGCTGGTTTCAAGTCCAAGCTGAAGACTTGGCTGCTCAGTTGTGCATATGAAAATTGAAAGTGTTTTAATTGTACTATTGTACTTTTACTCTATTGTACTAATGTTTGTTTTATTTGTTTTGAAGCTTTTACTGTCTTTTATTATTGTGTTGCTGTGACATTGAGTTGTTTCTGGCATGAAAAGTGCGATACAAATCAAGCTGCCTTGCCTAATTATTGACTGTTTCGATGTTTCTCCATAGAACTGTGTGGGAAACTGTAACTTCAAATGGCCATTTTCTCAAAATGCATTTTCTCACCTTGTGGTGACAGCATTTTAGCAGCTCCTACAGACTCCAAACTTCACAGCACACAACAAGCAGACTATACAGCTGCTTAGGGCCCCGAGACCACCAGGGGGCCCCCAATAGTCTGTGCTTGAGGAAGTACTCAAAAGTCTTACTTGAGTAAAAGTGCAGATACAGGATCAAGAATTTACTGAAGTAAAAAGTAAAAGTATTTTTTAATGTGGCATAGTAAACCAGGTCTAAACCAGGATTAAACCAGGACCACACCAGGTCTAAATCAGAACGAAACCAGGACTAAACCAGGTCTAAACTGGGACTAAACCAGGTCTAAACTGGGACTAAACCAGTTCATCGTAGAGAGGTCACTTTGAAAATAAAATACTTTTTCTTTTAACCCAATTTAAAAATGTACTGCAGTAGAAAGTACAGGTACAGACTCTGAAATGTAGTGAAGTAAAAGTAAAAAGTATTCATCATAAAATTTACTTAAGTAAAGTAAAGTACCTATAATTTGTACTTTTTAGTTGTACTTTACTTGGTTAATTTCCACCACTGCCAATAGTACATTCATTTACAGGTGCCTCCTGTGGAACAGTACACCGCCAAAGAAACCAGTCAGAAAAAAAATAAGTTAAAGCAGTAGATTTACCCTTGATTTGAGTAACTCAAATCAACATTCTTTCTTGATCTAATTTGTGTATGATTACTTATTTATTTCTTAGTTGAAGAGTAAAAACTTTCTTGAAATGAGTTGCTCAAATCTACTCACTAATTTAAGAAAAATGTATTCATTTCTAGATTTCTTTTCGCAGAGTAGTTGTCTTTCTTTTTCAAACATACAGTAATCAGGATGAAGGGTCGGGGAATCTGTGTATCATTTATCGGAATATATATCTAGTTGCGAGGGCCCCATGACATAATTCCGCTTGGGGCCCTGTGAATGCTTGGGCCGGCCCTGCTTTACAGTCTTGGACTTCTGAATTAAATGTCTTTATATTACTGCCATGGTCGGAGCGATTCATTTTTTTTACAAATTTGTTAGTCAAATGTAGTGGATATAAGTTGTTGACAAAAATACGACTCAAGTAAAGTACAGATCTTCAAAAACTCCTTAAGTTCAGTACTTGTTACTGCCCATCACTGGTATTTTGTAAGCATTTATACACATTTATAGTAGCTTTATCCAAACCTATTCAAATGGGAGACTTTGGCTAAGCATATTTACATTACATTATTTTTACAAACATTTTGAACCCAGAGCCATCAATGAGGGCTCTATGGAAAGCTTACTATGAGGAGAATCTGTATCTACACACAGCTGTATATTGTCTGGGATGTTGATGGCTCAAATGTTGCTGAATAGGTCATGACGCATAAGACTGGTAAAGGTGTAGAAAGGAGGAAAAGTCCCAGTGCGAGCCGCAGTTTGGGAATCCTAATGATGTATATTCTGAAGAGGAATCTACAGCTGCATTGTTTTGAGAATCCAAGAAGAAAGCAGAGCAATCTATAAAAATAACCAAGTTAGCATTTCTCCTGTTCGTCCCCTAAAATGCAAATCATGTTTTGAACGACATACATTTTAATATTTTATAAAGATGAACTAAATAAGGAGAAAACGGTCCTTAAATATTTAGCCATGGGTAGAATGAGTTTGATTTAGTGCTTTTGACATGCTGTACTTTTGACATCTACTTTAGTAATTGCTTTCCTTTCCTTAGCGTTCAAATGGAAACACACATACAGTATGTAACTTATGTTCTCGTATGCAGCCTGCAGGTAATTTGAGCATTGAAATAATGAGAACACAGACCTTCATTTTATTTAGGTCATTCATTAAAAATCTTTCTATACCTTTGAATACAAGAAGAACATTTTTAAAGTATACTCTCTTCAGTGCTGCGGGTAGTAGTATGTAGAGTACTCAGATTAGCTTTGTCGAGTAAAGTAAGCTCAAGTAATCTAGTACTAGCAGTGTTGGGTAGTAACGTAAGTAATGTTTGTGTTCATAATGATGGTTAATAAGTTCATAACACGCTTCATTCCCATTTAATTTTATTCACTCTCTTACATTGACAACAATGTAAATCCCAGCTGACAGGAAGTGCTAATAAAAACAGGAAATGCTTTCACAACAAAATTGGGCGGGGCTGAATAAGGTGAATAGGCCACGTTGTTAATTATGCATTGTATTAATACGTACTGTACATATACAGTATAATGCATATCAGTACATGATATTCATCATACATTGCGTTCATGCATGTAAATATAATGCAAATCAATATAAAAGTATTCTACAGACAGGAGCTGGCAGAGAGGAGCTAACAGAGAGGAGCTAACAGAGAGGAGCTAACAGTCAGGAGCCGGCAGAGAGGAGCTAACAGTCAGGAGCCGGCAGAGAGGAGCTAACAGACAGGAGCTGGCAGAGAGGAGCTAACAGAGAGGAGCTAACAGAGAGGAGCTAACAGACAGGAGCCGGCAGAGAGGAGCTAACAGACAGGAGCCGGCAGAGAGGAGCTAACAGACAGGAGCTGGCAGAGAGGAGCTAACAGAGAGGAGCTAACAGACAGGAGCCGG
>OMNZ01031643.1:0-10605 GCA_900303255.1 Lesueurigobius sanzi
ATTCACATGTTAGACATACCTGGTTTGGCTATACAGTACTGTAAGTCCGCTCACATCACCGACGAGTCATGGGTTTATTCAGTCCTCGCTCTGCCATTGAGTTTAGCAGGTGGAAAAGTGTTGTAGGTGTAAACAACAGCATGCGCTGTTGTTTACTCCCGCCTCGCTCTGAAAGCCGTGTCCACTGATATATAAATGATATGGATACGTGCATAATCTACGTAATGTGTTGGTGAGGCCTGTTTTACACACATAGGGAGACTACACGATGCCTGCACTACACAGACAGCTGCTCTTTGTGCCGCGGATTGCGTTCATTCTCCTGTAATAAAGCAGCACGTGTGTTTATCGAATTTATCGAGCCAAAAATGTTATTGTCCTTCCTTTTACTTATCGAACGATAAGTCGATATAGTAATTATCGCGACAGGCCTACTTGAGGCTAACCGGCCAAATTAGCAATTAGCTTCGTTCCAGGTCCAATTGACTGAAGCAGGGGTTTTCAACTGGTTCCACCATTCAGACTAAGCAGTAGTCTGCGGCCCACTGTGTGTGCAATATAGGCCTATTTGTTTGCATAAAAGAGGGCTATATACTTTATTTTACAATGCTTTGTGTTCTCAAATGTTTAAAATGACAAAAGTAGAATTATTAAGAGACTTGATATTCATTAACATTCAATATGCAGCGCGGCCCTAGTGTATTTTTAGTAGTTAATCTGGATAGCAAGTCACAGACCACCAGCAGTAATGCCACGGACCACTAGGGGGCCACAGACCACTGGTTGAAAACCCCTGGTTCCTGACTGTGGATAGCTCCACAGTCAGGAAGCATAACCCGCCCCCCCTGCGGGTTATGCTTTGCATATAATGTTATCTAGTAGCTTTTGCACAAGGGTTTGAATAACAAAATGTCCATATCTGTATGTGTTTACAATATATTGAACTAAAGAAAACTAACAAAAGTTGAAAGTTTGACATGTTTGGAATACCTATTTTTATGTTTTTTCCCTAGCTAGGCCAATCAAAATTAAACCACTGACTTCCTCCAAACAATATTGTTTCTTATTGTTACATACATTTAGACAACTCTTTTAAAGTTGCTGTTTTCTCTTCCATCAAATTGAGCAATGCAGGAGAGCCAGAGAGAGAGAGTGTTCATGGATCAAATCCCAGGGCAGAACGTCTTTACTCTCATCGTGCCTATGTCCATTCTGTGTTTGTTTGCTCCTAAACAAGAACCAGCTGTCAGCCTGAGTGTTAGACAAACAACAACAGTGCACACACCCACACACACACTCGCATTAGGAGGCTAGTATTAAATGTGCACTACAGAGTGGTATGGTCCCATTGAGTGCACGCCAGCGGCTATATCATCTATTTATAAGAATGAGGTTTGGACTGACCAAGCGCTCGCTAACCCAGAAACACACTCACCTGAGTCACACACGGGCTGTAGATCAGAAATGTATTTTCCACATAAGACAAGTCTGCTAAGAGCTACAGAAGAAGCAGAACACACTTAAAAATAGAAACAGCTGAGTTTATATCCTCAAGCATTACAGCCGTCTAGTGAGTCTTAATGGATAAATACTGCTTAATGATTCATGTTTATATTTTATCAGCCACATTGATGTTCAACCTTTTAGAGAAAATGTGTATAGATTGTTGTTTATTTTTGCATTCAATAATATATTATATGAGGCTCTTGTACTTTTAAATGATAAAATAGCAGAAACTAAAGGATCTACACAATTTCCTTTGGTTTAAAAGCATAACTTGGTGGCACCGCACATTGATTTAATTATGTTTTGATATTTGTGACCTTTATTTAATCAATAGTCCCACCAAGATTCAGAATTTCTATTGCAGAGGAGTCCTGTTGTACATGTTTTAACGGGAAACTGGAGCACCTGCAGCTCCACAGCCCAACGCTAGAGAGAAGTGTATCAGCTGCCAACAAACTGAGTGCAGCACAGACAGAGGGACAGGAGGCAGAGGAGAGAGGAGGTCTCTGTGTCCCGGGAGGCTGTGGCAGAGGGGGGTCCTGCACCCAGGGGACCATGAAGAGCAAGCTGTGCGAGGCGGGTACCTCCTGCCCACCGCTCCACTCACACTCCCCATCCCTTCTGGAGGATAGTATCGTGGACGGCCCCTTACTCTCGGCGATGGGGGCAGGCACATCCGAACTGAAGAGGGGGGTCCCAGGGGGAGGTGCAGCGCCGAGCGGAACACCTGGACCTGCCATTACAGACTCACTCAGGGATTACACGCACAGACGGCAAGAGACGAGGAGCGACGAGGCACCCAGGGAAACGCAGCGTAGGCCCACTGTAATATGCATAAACACACACAAACACTGGCAAACAACCAAAACCAAAAAGAGGAGGCACCCACATGAAAGTGAATGAAAAATCATCGTAACAGTGTTTCTGTGAGAGAAAAGCTGCTCAATGTCTGTTCGAAGTGGAGCATCACCGGGGTTTTGTGTGGGGGGGGGGTAATAATTAATCAAGTATTAAGGCGACCCGTCCGGGAGGGAGGGAGAGGTCAAGGGCATGTAGAGGACAAGGAAATGGACAAGAAAATGGAGGGAAAAGCTTGTTTTTTTGCTGCTTCTAGCTATAGAGTTTAATTCAAAACATACTAAAAGCAAAAATGCAAAAATACTTTGGTTTCTCCCTAAATGTCTATATTTTTTCAAACTACAAAGCATTTCTAAAATTATAAAAACAGTTCTGAAAGAAGAAGAAAAAAATCCAGGTAGTATTGTATCAAATGACTCCCAGACCATAGGACATCTGTGCATTTGCTTGTAAACATTTCCCCAATGACAACAGATTGGTCAAAACTTCCAGACAACAGTCTCTGAGCGATTCAGACCACACACCGACAAGAACAAAAAGTCACACAAGCTCAAAGGTGGATCTAGTAAAGCAGAATCCGGTGACATTGAAATGATCAAAAGAGGAGACATTTCTTAGAAGCTTATGAGAACAGAAGACCAATGTAATCCTGTTGTTTAATCTGCTTTGGGGGCAATGCCAATTGTTATGTTATAATAAATGGACATGCCAGTCTGATGGAAGATATTTATATGCAACCATATGCAGTGTATTTCCTCTTCTATATCACCATCCAAGTCAGATATGGCAACTTTAGAATAGCATGCCAGGATCTACTCATCTACAGTGGCGCTCATAAATTTACAGACACTTTATGACTGGCTACACAAAAGTATTTTTTTTTCCACTCATGTTTAGTGGTTGTGCGAGTTTACTCTTTTGAAATCAGAAGGAAACATAAACTACTCAAATGTCCCTGATCTAACGTTTACATGACCTTCAACAACTGCCAGGAAAATTGTTCAGGAGCAAAGAAAAACTCACTTCAGCTGAAATACAGGACTCTCTGAAAAAATTGGACTCTGAAAATTTTTTTTTTTTGTTTCAAGATGCACAATATGTAAACATTTGATCAGGGACATTTGTCTGATCAAATGTTCAGGGACAAATGTCTTGAACTTGTCAAACGAAAACAAACAGTTTTTTTTTGACAATAAATGTCTCCACGCAACCACTAACCATGAGAGAAATAAAGGTTTTTGTGTTATCATTCATATTCTATGAAATACATAAGTTTACATTTGGCCACAACTGTACATACTAGTCCAGTTTAGTCCATTTTACTTTGTTTTATGATGTTAAGAGATATTTATTATATTATTATTACTACTACTACCGGTTTGCAATTTAATCATCTTCTAAGATGGCACATTTCCTAACTATTTGCATGCCCCTGTGAGCTGTATATTTCTCCATTCTGAGATCAATAAATGAAGAGTTCGTTTGCAAAAGCAGATATCTCCATTTTGAATTTTTTGCTAAGTTGTTTTAAATTTGTATTACCGTACTCTACAGGTAGCACCAGTAAAGTTAAAGGTGAATTAATTTGATCAATAACAAGTGACTTCATATTTCTGACGCACTAAAATAGATCTGGTCATTAAAATCTCATCTACAAAAAGAGAAAACTACAAGCATATGTTGATTTTTGTCAATGGCACTTATCTGTTTTTGCAAATAAACTCTTCAAATACTATACTATATTTGGTCTCTTAGTTGTAATCCAAAGCCAGTATAATGCATTCTATAAAGAGTGTCATTTAAAATGTTGATATTCCTTTAGCATTTTTATAGACATTTTAATTTTGGAGAGTATGCTCTTACTACAAAGGTCTCGCCATCACGTACTCCACCCCACAGTCTCCATGTGCGACCACTTAAAAGAGCCACACAAAAGCCACTAAAATAAGTGCCCCATGCAAATCCCATGAATAAAAAGTGAAATTTTTGCCTGGAAACACACATCTGCCAGTGTATCTATGACTGCGCGCGACACACACAGGTGCAGGGGCTTGCTGGGCTCTGGGACATCCCGTGAAGGATGGGTGCAGATCAGTGGAGACCCCTGACTGATCCGGCTGTGTGGTGGAAAAGCCGATTGGTCTCAGACTCCATTGTACAGCGCACACCGACTTCAAACACGCACACACGAGTGGAGCCGGGCACAAACAGTCTGATAGAGCGGTGAGGGCACACAAATGGAAGTGGCTCTTTGAATGACTGGGTCTCATTGTGCTTTCATGCCTTTAGAGAAGACCCCCTGCTCCACACTGCATCAGCATGACTAATCTCTTTCACTATCCCAATCTGTACGCAACCATATTATAACCTATTATTCTTTAATTACAGCTCCACATTTCATTTCATGTGTACTGTGCCATTGCTATGTTTCCGTATAGACTAGGCCTGGCTGATACAAGCTCACAAATAACTAGATTTACACTCATTATTTTAATCAATTTTCATATTTTGGGGGAGTGTGCTCTCTTAACAAACTTGAAACATTGACTAGACCTCACAATAAGGTGCAACTACTACAACTCATTCAATCGCTCAATTTATTTTATAGGGAATATTGGAATTCATTTATAATTGTTTTTCAAAAAGGGTTTCTGAAAACTCAAAAAGGAGGCAAAATCTGAATTTTACATCATAAATAGCATGTTCAAAGACTAAACAGAACTCTATCCATTGTTCAGAATTTGTCGTCACAAGTAGAGGCAATTTACACACTTTTCATCACTTTAATCTCATCTTAAGAAGTCAAGATTATGTGTATGGTATAGTGAGTATACTGGGGTCTAATGGGATCGCAAAAATCTGGGGTAAATGCTATACCAAGTGGTCGTTACTTATTTTGCCAACAGTCAGACACATCCAACATGTTCATGTACTCTTCTTTAACTGAGTCATGGGACTCTTAATTACAATATTCATCATCTCCATCGTCTCTCACCTGTAGCGGCCTCTATCGCACTCACTCATTTCTCTCTCCTCTGTCAGTCCCTCTCCCTTTTGCAGACTCGACAAAAAACAAGCAGGCTCTAAAATTAATTTAAAGGAAGGGATTAAATTAAAAGCAATGCCTCCAGAGTTTTATTATACTAATGCTTTAACCGTGAGCTTGTATTACACAATGTGAATAATTAAGGACTGATGGGGGCCTTTTATTCCACGACATACAATGGAGGAAAGCGTTACGGAGTAGTTTAGAAAGAAGTTCACTTAATATCACAGTTGGAGTCAGAAAAGGTTTTGTGGGGTTTTCCTTTCTTGATCACAGTAAGAAAAATAAATACAAACTAATTCTTCCGACTTTATTATTGAATGAAATATATCCTCTGGAATAAACTTAGGTCAAAGACACTCAAAACTACTTTGTTTGTGCCTGTATTCGCCAACCCGGCCTCACAAAGTTACAAGTACATATCACAAAGTACTTCTAATCAGCAGTACCCACAATGCTTAACCTCCCAAAGCCCCGTCTAGCTTTCCAAAACTTCTTCTCCCTCTTGTTTCGGACTATGAGCTTGTGTGCTCACGTTATTAGTCTACTCCTCATGTCACTTAATGTAAAGTCCCCCTTATCAACCACGGACCAGTCAGCCCCCCGGCCCCCACTGCAGCTGTCACTACACCCCCTCACCAGCACCAAAACACACTGCTCTCCGAGGACCAACTCCCCAACACACACCCAGCACTCAGAGTCCAAATCTCCAGTTCTGCAAGCCCCTGAATTTTATCTTCCCGTTCGCAGGCCGCAGGAGTTGGCAGCTGGCGTTGAGAGAACATTCACTCGCCTTGTACCACCCAACAGCCCCCCGACTCCACACCCGGTCGGTCCCCCGGAAAACTCCACCCGGGGGACTTGAGGGGACAGGTCGGGCCGCGCAGGAGAGTGGTGCTCCTCTGGGACGTCATTACTGGAGCATGGTACTCGTCGAGCCGCCGGGGCTGTGTACGAGGTGAGTGAAAAAGGGCCGCCATCTGCAACAAACCTTCAGCTTCAAACTCTAAACTCTACTTGACCCGCTGCCACTGGAGCGGGAACGGAGGGGAAAGGCAAATGCAGAGGTTTTGGTTATGAGCAGAAGAATATGGTTTACTTTGTAGTTTGTAATCGTGATTGTTGCAAAGGTGCTTTTTGCTTCTGTAGTTTGCATCCTTCAGGGCCAGAGCAAAAATGGAGCTGTGATATTAGCTTTATGTTTGTATTTCATGCCTACAAATAAAACAATTCTAAATTCCTCTCTCAATGTAATACCAAAGGCCTACTGGTCCAATGCAATTATCACAAAACGTAGCCAGGCCACCTCATGCCACAAAAGGGTTCAAATAAAAGTGAATGGTACTTTGACGTCAAAGCAAACACATATCCATTATCCTAAGTGTAAAAGCGCAGTGCACAGAGCTGCATTAACAGCACATTCCCATCGTTCATTCTTCATTGTTGTTGTTTGTGTTGTTTGCTTGTTTATTTGAGTGCCCCATCTCGACGCTGCCCCAGCAGGCCCTCGCTCCTGACTTATTTAGCAGTGTGTTTTCTATCATATTTGAAAAATGAAGAGCAGATTGGTTAATATTTCAAGGCATCCCACTTGCACGAGTGAGAGAGAAGCAGCGAGAGACAAAGACCGACACGAGGAGTTGTGGGAGACGGAGGAAAGGCAGGGAGTAAAGGGAGGAATTCTCTTGATCCTTAACCCCAATTTTAGGATTCATGCTGGGAGCAGAAGCACGCATGAGCACACACACAAGAACATGGAGAGTCCCCAAACACATCAGCTACATGTGAACTGTTCACCGACTGTGCGCACAAAGGCGGGCATGCCATCACACACAGCAAACAATAATTACTGGGTTAGGCCACGGCCTTAAGATGCTGCATGAGTCTTTACGGATCACACCACGCTTCTTATGACTACACTGCTAATCAGGGTGTCAAACCAATCCAATTTAGGAACAATATTGACACCCAATGGTAGAAAATAACAGTTACAGACTTCTTGATGTGCAGTACCTGAAGACATAGAAGTATAAATGGATTTACATGAATTCTTTGTCATCAGAGGGTTTGTGTTTATGTCTATTCTGCCTTGAGAAGTATCTAATTGAATACCGGTAACTGATTTGTTCAATAACTAAGTGTTACTTCACCCCAATCCATTTCGAGCAAGAATATAAGTTGAAAATGTATCCATTTGTGTTCATGATGTGTGATATGGGATGTACCATATGGTTCATAAATAAAAATGGTGGGTCAGAACATTCTTTCCCTCATTTGCAGAAAAGGTAAATCATCACACTGCAGTCTCTCCTGTCCAGCTGAGCCCAGGGAACGTCTTCACGGGTTTCCCCAACTACTGCTTCAAACAAAATCCCTCCATTCAGGCCCTCAAGGCCACACAACATTTTTTTAAAACTTATAATCACTTAACACATGCATGGACACACAAACGCACACTTGACAATGGCCCTCTCCTGTGACTTCCCCGAGCGCGGTGAATTCCAATCAGGCAGCAAGCAGGACAGCTATTTCCAGGGACAAAGGACAAGGAGAGTGCTCTGAGGAGAGGGGGGGGGGCGGCAGGAGAGATTGAGAGGAGCGAGGCAGAGGGGAGGGAGACAAAGGGTTCCGGTGGCACCCAGGGGAGACGGCCCGGAGCAGCTGACGTCAGTGGCTCCGTGTGGGTGGGTGGGTTGGTGCGTGTGTGCGTGTGTGTGGGGGTGGGGGTGGGGGTGGGGGGGTAATGGGAGTGTGAGAGCGGGCCTGGCAGAGTTGGTCCCGCTGTCCCCCAGAGAGCTCTTAAGGCAGGGAGAAAACGGAGCACCCCCCCCTCACCCCAGCTCTGACAGGGCCCGCAGAGGAACAGCCGCTCAGGAGAAAGCAGTTACATGGTCAACGGTCAAACAGAAGGAAAATCCATTAGTAACCTGCTATTTACTTTAGAAATGGATTCACAACTAATCATTCCCCGATAATTATATAGAAGATTGTACTACGTCTCAATCTGAAGAGACGACATGTCCAACAGCGCACGGTATTCGATCGCTGTCTTGCATATTGAAATATATTTTTGCAATGATATGCTAAATAATTTAACATGGAACATTGCATCCAACTGTACATTTAGAAAATTTTACTTAATTCTAGGTTAATTTTTGCAGTGTAAACCTGAGCTAAATTAGACAAATTGTAGTGTAAAACTGAACTGGGATAATATTGGGGCATCTTGTGATATGGATATTGCATCACCTAATATTGCAATTATAATACTTTGACGATATATTGTATAGCCTTTGCCCAAAATTTTTCATTTGGGTCACGATGTTGGCTCAACCTGCAAAGTAATAAAATTAAACAATTAAATAAATTACTCAATTTTAATTTGAAATCATATGCTGTATTGTAATTTTGCAATAGTGTGCACTAAATCTATGCTCCTAGTGTGGTCCTGCCAACCTCTTACCATTACCAACATTATAATTCCCAATACATCCAGCAGACTCTCCCTCAGTCCTCCACTTCACACCACCTTTCTCTGTCTCCATCTCTCCATCTCCTTCTCTCCCTTTATTTCCCTCCCTGCCACTCTCCCTCTCCCTCTCTCTCTCTCTCTCTCTCCCTGGAGTTGTGCTTTTCTTTGACATTTGGCAGGACAAAGGCGAGTCACACCTGAGCGCTGGGTTAAAACTATTATAGGCCCTGTCCCTGTGGTACACTGGCCTCTGCCACCTCTGGCTCTGACTGGAACACCAGTGTGTGTACTAATGTGTGTGCGTGTGTTTAAATGTTGGTTTAATGGTTGTATCGAGATGATTTTTATTAGTATACTCTTGCCGTTATCCACGCCATACTAATGCTGGGCCAAGATCATAAAATAAAGTGTTTTTTTTCCAGTTGTTTAGATTGTAAGAAATATGAATGAGAGCAGTGCAGCGGCAAGTCACTCCCAGGGCCATGGTCAGAATTACGAAGCTGGAGCAAAGGGTTAGAGGCTTGTGCATGGAAACCCACCAAGACATGGGGAGAACATGCACACTGCATGAGACGGACCTGGCTGGTGGAAGATATGGTCTAATGCTACCCTTAGGGATGTCATGATTCTAAAGTATTGAGTGACGATTATTGTAGGGAAAAATATTGTGGTTTCTTCGATTAGTCACGATTATCAGAATTTAAGAAGAAAATACAGAGAATTTCTCAAAATCTTTCTATAAGTACTGCCTTGAAACTTGAGATTTAGACCAGATTTAGATCATGTTTAGACCAAGTTTAAACCAGGTGTAGGCCAGATTTAGACCAGGTTTAGGTCATGTTTAGATCAGGTGTAGGCCAGATGTAGGCAAGATTTAGACCAGGTTTAGGGCATGTTTAGACCAGGTGTGACCAGATTTAGACCAGGTTTAGGTCATGTTTAGACCACGTTCAGACCCGGTGTAAGTCAGATTTAGACCATGTTTAGACCAAGTTTAAACCAGGTGTAGGCCAGATTTAGACCAAGTGTAGGCCAGATTTAGACCAGGTTTAGGTCATGTTTAGACCATGTTTAGAGCAGTTGTAGGCCAGATTTAGACCGGGTGTAGGCCAGATTTAGACCAGGTTTAGGTCATGTTTAGACCATGTTTAGAGCAGTTGTAGGCCAGATTTAGACCAGGTGTAGGCCAGATTTAGACCAGGTGTAGGCCAGATTTAGACCAGGTTTAGGTCATGTTTAGACCATGTTTAGATCAGATGTAGGCCAGATTTAGACCAGGTTTAGGCCATGTTTACACCAAGTGTAGGCCAGATGTAGGCCAGATTTAGACCAGGTTTAGGGCATGTTTAGACCAGGTGTAGGCCAGATGTAGGCAAGATTTAGACCAGGTTTAGACTAGGTTTAGACTAGGTTTAGACCAGGTTTAGACTAGGTTTAGACTAGGTTTAGACCAGGTTTAGACCAGGTTTAGACCAGGTTTAGACCAGGTTTAGACTAGGTTTAGACCAGGTTTAGACTAGGTTTAGACCGGGTTTAGACCGGGTTTAGACCGGGTTTAGACCGGGTTTAGACCAGGTTTAGACCAGGTTTAGGCCAGGTTTAGACCAGGTTTAGTCCTGGTGTAGACCAGGTTTAGACCGGGTTTAGACCAGGTTTAGTCCTGGTGTAGACCAGGTTTAGACCAGGTTTAGACCAGGTTTAGTCCTGGTGTAGACCGGGTTTA
>OMNZ01031646.1:0-13949 GCA_900303255.1 Lesueurigobius sanzi
AAAATAGTCGCATATGCGACCATTTTGGTTGCAGTCTAGAGCCCTGGTAATGTAAGGCTTCAGCAGTGTTGGGCAAGTTACTTTAAAATTGTAATATATTCTATATTACTAGTTACAGCTTTAAAAATGTAACATGTTTGTATTACATATTACTGGTTCAAAAAAGTAACTGAGTTACACTACTCTGAGTTACATTTGAGTTACTTTTGGCAAAAGAGTAACGGAAAATAGTGATAATAATGCCACAAGAGCAAAAGTGTAGTTAAAAATGTCCTTTTTCTCAGCCAGCCACATTCTTTTGTGTTTGTTTTGATGAGGTTTGCTTCACAAGCCTCTTTTTACACCAGTATCCAACTTGATTTAGTGCTGCATGTTATTTGGGGGGAGTTGGACTTGCAACTTGAAGTAACTTGAGTTACTTCAATTGTAATGACTAGTATATTACTGTATTTTGTTTAAGTAATAGATTATATTCCTCAGTTACTGAAAAAAGTAATATATTTCTGTAACTAGTTACTTTTGTAATGAGTTACTCCCAACACTGGGCTTCAGTAATACTGTACTTCAAACATGTAGTATTTCACACTGTTCACAAATTGAGTGAAAGTAATTTGAAACTTTTGTCTGTATATTACTGAAATAGATATAAGAAAAAAATGTATTTCAGGTTTTCTGTCATTTTGTAAAAATGGCAAATGGTAAAAATGTGGTTTTATTTTGTTGATATACTGTATGTTACAAAGATTTGTTCAGTGGGTATTTTGGATATAAATGAATGAATGAATAATCTTTATTGTCATTGCAACAAGTACAACGAAGATTTTGTAGTCCAGTTGGTGTATTCCAAAAAAGATCTTGTTTAGTTTGTGAATAAACCACTTAGTTAGTTATTAGTGAATAGATCTGTAAAAAAAAAAAAATCTAATTTTGCTCAAAACTCAATAAAATAGACTAGGAATAGAATATTCAAAAATCCCTCTGATCAAACATTGAAAACATATGAAAGGGGGTAGAGGTGCTTATAAGCTTTGGCCTCAGTCTACTCCTTTTGGGCACCACATCTATCTTTTCTTTCTGTGCTTTGCTAGGCATTGTGCAATTCAGATGCTCAAACAAATAAATAAATGAAAAATGAAATTGTTAAGTACCATACTGGGAAGTTTGGAGACTGTAGGAGCTACTAAAGTGGAGATGTTATCGCCACAATGTGAGAAAAATGCATTGTGAGAAAAAAAATTCCACATATAATTCTATGGAGAAACGTTGCAATAATTACACTCCTCATTGTAAAGATCTTTTTATTTTTCTCAGGTGAAGGTTTATAAGTTAAGAGAGCAAACTGGACCATAACCAGAGTTTTCCTGCAATGTCTCCACTTAATTATGTTTGTAATGTTCATGCTCAGTCACAGTCTCTAAATTGTCCACTTTAATACTATCATTAAAAAAAAACATTTTCCAGGTCCAATTTCACAAAGCGGTGATATTATCATTGATATTTCACAAAATGCTAATAAAACTCCTGAAAACCGAACGCTCCAAAACAAAACAATTATTTCAAACTCCAAATTGTCTGTTTTTTATTTGCGCGATTCCACTGTGGTTTGATCCGTGTACCTCGCAAAGCCGACTCCTCTGCTGAGCCCGTTGGCGTCCCGCAGTATCCGCGTGGAGATGACGTGACCGAAGGGCTTCAGCATGTTCTCCAGCTCCTGCTCGTCCATGGACACAGGCAGGTTGGAGATGTACAGGTTTGTGGGGTCCTGCTCTTGTTGCTGTGGAACGAAAGACACAAGCAGTTACAAGCTAGTCCTACAAAAGCAACTTAACAGATTAAAATCCTACATAAATGTCTCAAAGCAAAGGTTTTTCTTAGTGCAACCATCTGAACTGTGTTGTTAAATGTGCCCGATGTAACTTTCCGTATAGGTGCAGTATGGTGCCTTTACTTTGGCTAATGCTAGATAGTCGGTTCGGGCGGGGCGCTCTGCTCTGAAAACTTGAGATGTCATGACACAAATTAACTTTAGGAACAGGGAAATCTTTAAGGTTAGGGCTAGGTTTAGTGTTAGGTATATTTTCAGCCAAACCAACTCATAGATCTACCCAAAATTACAGCAGACCGTCCCTCCCGAGCCGACTATCTAGCACTAACCCTTTACTTCCCACATCACAGCGGCCTCTGTGACGTTCGAGGGTCAATTGTTTAAACAGAAGCCACATAAAAGTTACATAGTGCACCTTGAAGGAATTTGAACTGAGGATGTTTTACTTCTCATCCAACAAACTCCCTCAGTTATTGCGCTTCCTCTGGTGTAGAAAGTGGATTTATGCACACCTCCTGAGGGGCCCTAACCTGTTGTTTACACAAACCTATTTTGGGCCCGAGAATAATAGAAGGTTCAACTAGTCCAAACTCCACTAGTTCTCAACTAATCGGTATACCGTAGCATGGGGACCCACACTCTCCAGAGGACGACACAGCTGAACTCAACTTGGCACCAGTAATTTTAACACATGTAATGTTTTTGTATGTTTCATGTAGGTACGAAAAAATGTTCCCTGATGTTCCATGACCCACTTTTGAATCCAAGTGAAAACCACTGCTGTAAGGTCACATCTAACACTGCTCCTGTGGATAAATCCAGTCTCCATGCAAAAATACACTGTATCTGAGGATGCTTCTTGGATGAGAGGCGAAACACCTGTCCAGATGATTTTTTTTTTTTTTTTACTTTTTCTTGGAGGCCTAATTATACAGAAAAGACCTGAGAAAGCAAAGTCAGCCTCACGATTGGACAAAGAAGGTATAAAATGTACATTTCATTCAAGCAATTTAGGTAGTGGATACATTAAAGGTTAATGCAGCCATCTGCCCGTTCTATATTTATGGCAATTCTCCTCAGAGTGGATGAGAGTTTAATGAATAGAAAGTTAATGCTTAAAACCCCTGAAGCAATGAGGAAAGCCCCACAGGATCTACAGATTATGTTAACAGAAATACATTGAGCTTTTCCAACCCTAGAAAAAAAAGCCTCCACTTCGACATTTAGTCTGATATTACGTCTGAACTGTGAGATTTTAGACTATTTTAAAGTGACAGAACCACTCCATTGCTTGCTGTTAATCACGCTTTAGTATTGGCGTCATGTGCGTACATATTTTGTTGATGAAGATGTAAAAAACAAAGGAACTGAAGGTAAAATGCTATTTCTTTCTTATCATTCTTTTATCAACGCTGATAAAACATGCCCCTGCAATTTGAAGCCAAAACACACTCCTACAAAACACTCATACACTTATATCTTTTTGACCATATACAGTATTCAAGATTGTCTCAGATATGTGGTTGTTTTTGCAACACTGAGAATCAGTCATCTGTTTAATATTGTTTACTTTACCAGCCTGGAACAGACTTTTGCCTGAATAAACACAGTGAAAACAATACCTTCTCAGTCAGCACATGGTTGACTGGGGAAATAGCGTTTTGTTGGGTTGAATGATTCTTCCCCATTTGATCCATTGAATGCTTGAATACTATTCCTATAGTCAGGGCTTTAATGTAATAGAGTGGAAACCTAGTGGGCCTTTCACCTATTGTTATTTAGAAAATGTTGAGATTTGATCAGTGCTAAATCATATACATGTAGCTAATGAGAGATGAAATGTTTATACTACAGTGTTGTCTACTCTTGGAATCTCAAAAAAAACAGGAACAGGAAAGTTTCGCTCATTTTCTCCTTTTCATAAGCTACATATCAGACAGTTGTTTTCGCCCCGGCATATGGTTGTGAACTTTGGTGGTGACATTCTTTTTTGATGATTGGAAATTGAAAAATATATTGCATTCCTTCAGACCTGTGGGTGACATGCGGTATTTGTTGTTGTTGTATATTGGTCCATGGACTTTATTTGCTATAGGACAGCACAGGGTGAAAGGGGGTGACGAGCGGTGAGAGACATTCAGAACATTTTCAGACCCCGGACTGAGACAACATTGAGGCTACTTGCACAGAAGCAATGCGCCGGCCTTGACTTAACAGTGTTTGTTTGAAGTCCACTCCTGGTCCAATCTTTCCCAAGAGGCCCTCCCCTTTCCTTGCTCTCTCATTAACACAGACACAAGAGGCCCTCCCCTTTCCTTGCTCTCTCTTTAACACAGACAATAACTTATGGAAACAAATGAAGAGCTCCTTTGCAAACGCAGAATGTTTTGCAATGTTGTTTTAGATATTTATTGCCATACTCTACTGGTGTCACCAGTTAAAGTAAAGTTGAATCAATGTGATAAAGAACAAGTACCCTATTTTCTGCACTATAAGTCACACTTTTCTCATAGTTTGGCTGGTCCTCCGACTTATACTCAGGTGTGACTTACAGTGTATACTATACTAATATATAATTTCATTATTTTCACACTGACAGCTGCAAGAAGGCACTCGAGGCTTGTGTACCGGTATCTGCTACTACATTGTGTTACGTTAGCATATCGTAACACAGGCATATTCAGCCTGTTGTTCTCTATTCCAGGGCTTTTCAACCAGTGGTCCGTGGCCCCATATTCATGAATTCTGATTCATGAAAGTTGATATCTCTTTTAATAATTCTACTTATGTTATTTCAAACATTTGAGAACACAAAGTATTGTAAAATAAAGTATATAGCCCTCTTTTTTGCCACACAAAAAATAGGCCTATATTGCACACACGCGCACACAGTGGGCCGCAGACTACTGCTTAGTCTGAATGGTGGTCCCTGGAGCAGAACCAGTTGAAAACCCCTGCTCTATTCGATAGTTATCATTATAACTTGCCTGTCAAGATGAAATGTTTGTTCTTGGTCTTGGATTTTGTAAACTAAATATACCCCCAAAAATGTGTCTTATAGTCCAGTGTGACTTATATATGTTTCTTTCTTCTTCATTATGCATTTTTGGGCTGGTGCGACTTATAGTCATTAAAAACACAGCTACACAAAGACAAAAATTACAAGCATACGTTGATTTTTTGTCAATGGTATTTATCCGTTTTTGCAAATTAACTAATATTTTCTGAAAAAAAAAACTATCTATTTAAGCATGTGAATCCAATAACAAGAGTAAAGCTGGATATTATGTGAAGATCTCTGTGATTTTAGACCTACAACTCATGATCAAAAATTGGAATACTGACTGTCTTCTCCCTAAACCTTATCTCTATGATCTCAGTTAAATATTGTATAAACGAAAGAAAGGACAGCACTCCTAGTCAGGAAGAACTTTAATTTTTATTGCCTGACAGGCAATACATTGTTCCTAAGATTTTGCACCCAGTCAGAGAGTATTTGTGAGTTGAGCGCGTTTTATGCACGTTACTCAGTTAAATATTGGACTTTGACAAGAACATTTCATGTGATTGGCAGAGACAATGTTTAGGACAGCTGAAACTTTGCCAAGGACATGTCCGTTTGGTCCCACAACAAAGTAAGCCTATGCCCATGTACGTATACGGACATATGGCAACTGAAGAACCATCCTCCTCTAGTAGTTGTTGGTCATAAGCTACTGCTGACCTTTAGAAACCTTCTTCGTGTTTTCTTGTGAGGGTCCAACAGTATGTGGCCATTATGAACAATCTCTTCTATAAGGTACAACAGCAGACAGCCCACACCACAGTTGCATGGCTTTCTTCCCACACAGAACGCCTATGTGTCTAAGGCATTTTCTTTATGCTTTCGTGCATTTTATGTGCGCGCATTGTGAAAGAGGAGACACACACTGGCACCGGCATCAAAGGTGGGCATTCACAGGTAACGGCTGTGGAGTCTGCTATTGATCTGAGAGTCCAACTTTAGAACATACAAAGCTACAGGGTAAGCCTTGTGTTGCCGAAGAGAAAACTAGGGCTGCGCAATTTATCAAGTGGAAGTCACAATCAGTAAATTAAACTGCATTATTTATGAAGTATAGTCTATTTGCTAACAAAATATGCCTCCACAGTGTCCACACGCAAGAAAAAAACAAATCAAATCGTCTCACAATCACAATGCTTGACTAAAAAACCTGCAATTAGATATTTTCCAAAACCATGCAGATAATCCAAACACCAATGATTTCTTCCTCTGCGTGTAACAGTAGACTTATGGGCGGTGGTTCATTTACATTGGCCGGCACTGTGTATTTCATAAACTGCACTGTTCTCGTATGGGAACAAAGCTGACTATAATTCATGTTCTTTGTGGGCCATAAAAAGATTACACTATAAAGCAGTGGATTTCCTCCCCATGTAGCCAATGCGGTTACAAACTAATTTCAGCCAAAGACAATATGTCTCAAAGAAAATCGCACACCGCTTTGCCCGATTTCTGCAACAAAAAAAAAAGAAAAAAAAAAAGTGGGTCAGCTGTTTTGTTTCCCCGGCAAATTTCCATACCAGAAGCGGTAACAAGGGGAACGCAGGCAGACTTGGACACATTCGTCTCTCCAACAGGGGTTTATTGTGTGATTAATGGGACTCTGCATTGTCTTTCCGCTTCTTTGGTTCAAAATGTATGAAATGCTTCTACGGAGTTTGTCTTTCTCTTCTCTCAGTCATCACATCGTGTCAATCTGGGGAAATCAAAACTGAGAATGAGGGAGAAGTGAACAGGGACGTGCACATGTTGAGTCCTGTTTAAAATTCCATGACCATAGGTGGGTAGAGTGGCTCGGCCGTACATAAGCACCCGTTACGCACACTTGGGTTACTTAAAGTTACACCGCGCAATATTTCACACGATGATTAGAATAAAATACAAGCATCTACTTTATTAGATATTTTTTATCGTTGAAAAATACAAAAAAAAAGTGAACAAACAAACATGTGTCTGCTGTGAGTGGCTCTCCTAATACCTGACTGTAACTTTACTGGGAGCGGGGAGGTCTTCAGATCGTCCCCATGGAGATGTTGACTAAAGGCAGCCAGATATGACATTTAAATAGGTTAGGCCCTCATCCAAATCCATTCTTTGATTTGACCCACTGCAAAATAGCATTCCCTCTGTCTAGCTGGTCATGTTTTATATTTCGGGCAAAAGTATAATTCAAAATGTTACACAGGGTACCTTTCAGTAGAATTAATTTTCTTAACTTCACAACATTATGCGGAGTACTGTTAATTAAAACTTAACTTAGAGGTGAAATTGAGTTATAATTAAATTATACTTTTTTTTTTTTTTGAATAATTCTGAGAAAATGAAAAACCCATTACTGCCAATTAGAAATGAAAAAATAGACCAGGGATTGTCAAACCTTTCACATCAAGCGCCAAGCACCACCACTGAAAAAATGAATTTCCAACATGATCTTTGTAATAAGTAGTGTAAGATAAACAAAACTCAGAACAAAGCCAACCCCGCACTCACTTGAAGTACATGCACAAGGACACTAACCTTGTTGCGTGTTTTGGAGCAACCGTGGGTGAGTGAACTCTGCCTGACTTTGTTCGGAGTTGGTGCTTTCTCAAAGTTGCTTCTCCTCTGCATGTTGCAAATGACTCAGGCCTCATTTCCCTGTGTTTCTCTGCCCTTTTGTCTGTGCGCGTCTTCTGTAACAGCTGCCATGAGCTGGAAACGCTTTCACACACCCTGCTTGTGTTGTGCCTGCCTGCCAGCCAGTCACTCTGCCTTTTCAGCCTCATTAAACCTCATTGCTGCATCATTATAGCAGGACACTTGCCTCTTAGCCAGCCACTTCCTGGTTAGGCCTACATCGCATTGACACCTGCTGGAGAGCTGGAGGGAACCGAGGTTAAACACAGATGGGAACGGTGGTGGGGCGAGTCAAATCAATAGGGGGGAAGGCAGAAGCATAATATTTTAACAATACCTTTAACTTAATTTGTTATTATTCATTTATTTGACAAAAATGTTGATAATTTGGTCATGATTTTTTATTTGTACAACTATAAATGAGTGTAAATTGTACAATCATGCACAATCATGTTTTTTTGCATTGTACGCTTGTATAATATGGGTATAATATGCATTTAATACCATGGCACTATTATACATGTATATATTACTATACATACTTACTATGCATTGTTATGCTCTTGTTTTGTTGTTATGCTCCTGTAATATTTTAGAATTGATTGGAGGGTTGGGTGAATTATGAGAGCTGGTCTGTGTGAGTATGGTTGTATATGTGTGTCTTTTATTTTTATTTTTTCTCTATCTGGTTGTTTGTTTGTTTGTTGTCTCTGTATCTTGGTTGATGTAATGCATTTTCTTGTCCTTGAGTGAAAAAAAAAAGCTTTATAATAGGACGGAGAAATTTACTGATGGAAGACAAACCCAAATTTCATTCCATTACCAGGAAAAATATTAGGTACAGGGCCTTTAGCCTGGGTGAACATTGTAAACTGACAGTAGATATGGACTTAAGCTCAGTCAGTAATGAACTTCTGAGTGTACGTCTGAGTCCTGTGTGGAATGATGCACTTCTGATTTACAGAACCTCTGGTGATTCTGTTGCTGTTTTGTCTCTGGATAAATGGATGAAGTGGCTCAGGGGCTAGATTGTTCATACATTTGACCATAAATTACCACAGCATTCAAAGCTTAACCATTTATACTTCTCAATGATATTGCAGTTGGAAAATAGTTTAGTTTAGTTTATTTATTTATTTGAGCAGTAAACATTATGCTCAAAAGGAGTAGGCTGAAGCAAAAGAGCTTATAAGCACCTACCCCAAAATCCATACAATACAAAATTCTATTGATACAATTTTTTTTTTTTTTATTGGTCAAAGCCCTACAGGACTGGAGGATGATGAATAAAAAATAATGGCTCACACTCACAGGTATTACAAGCCTGTGTCACCAGGGCCGTAGCCAGGGGTTTGGAAATAATGAGATGACAATATGTATGTGGGGGGTCTGGAAGTACTCCCCCAGGAAATGTTGAATTAACCAGATGTAATTAAGTGCAATCTGGTGTATTTGAGATGGCCATATTCTATTTTACACAAAGATAATAAAACACTAAAAGCAAAACTTTGACCAGTAACAGAACACCTTCTGTCTATGTAGCTTTTATAATGGTATGCTAATAATAATGATGCATTGGTTTAATAGTATAGAGCTTTTTATGGACACTCAGACGCTTAACATGGCATTATTCATTCACTCCATACTTGGTGGTGGTAAGCTACTATTGTAGCCACAGCTGCCCTGGATGGAAGATGGAAGCAAGGCTGCCAATCTGTGCCATCGGCCCCTCTGACCACCACCAACACTCACTCACTCACTCAGGCTTCCTGGCATTTCCCTGGCAGTCTCCCAATCAAGTACTGACCAGG
The DNA here is from genome assembly GCA_900303255.1 of Lesueurigobius sanzi. Lineage (NCBI taxonomy): Eukaryota > Metazoa > Chordata > Actinopteri > Gobiiformes > Gobiidae > Lesueurigobius > Lesueurigobius sanzi. The sequence continues at coordinate 9,317 of OMNZ01031646.1, forward strand.
CCCTGCCCTGCTTAGCTTCCGAGGTCTGACGGGATCGGGCAGAGCAAAGACGGTATGGTTATGAGACAGAGTCAATGCCCTCTGCTGGACAGGTGTGGAATTCCTTCCTTTTAAAATTTTGGGCTGCCCCCTAGCGACTGAATTGAGCATTTTGATTATTTCATAACCCCTCACAGGAATGGGCTGGAGACTTCACATGTTCAGAAGTGAGAGAGAGAGAGTCCTTTTCTAAGAGTGGGGCTCTGATTAGATAATGGTCTGGAGAGAGGTCAAATATTTACTTATCTACCCCAAACCTCTAGAATCGTTTTCACAACAAAACTATATATTTTTAAATGTAGTTCTTACTCTGTCTGAGTCTGTGATATCCCAGAAACAATGAATCGATGACTTAAATAGCTGACAACTATTTCAATAATCGATTTGATGTTGGTAAATCGTTTCAGCTCTAGAGTGAACCAATGCTCTTTGTGGCGAGAGGGAGTGGCCTCTTTCCCCATTCTTGCTGTATTGCCTAAAATGATCAAATAACAAACAAAAAAAAAGTACATTTTAGAAAATCAAAATGAAGTCGACAATCCATTTATATTTTAACACTAAATTATATTTACAATACTTGTAAAACTTCATTTCAAAATAGGGGGGAGGGGGGAAACTCACTAAATCTGCTGTAGATTGTAGTCTCCTAGTTACGTAATTTTATGTCAAGTGGATCGAATGCCTCTTGAATCTGACATTTCTATAGCATCGGCGCTCACATTTTAAATAGAAATACTTGACATCAGAAATAATAAATTACAGCTTCTCAAAACCCTCTACACTAATAAGTAAGGTGATTTTGAAAACACTTGATTAAAAGGTTCAAGTCTAGAAATGCCTTCAATATCGTGTGTCCTCTTTTCACTTGCCGTCCCGTAATCCCCCTCATTTCCCAATTTAAATCCACCTATTCTTCTTGTCTTTTGACCTCCTTCAGGCGCTTCCTCCTCTCCATTCTTGACTTCCTACACTTTACGTTCCCACCCTTGCCTCCATTCTCTCTCTATTTGCCTCTCTAGCGCTAGCACAGATTAGCGCCTAATCTTCTGGCTGTCTAAAATGATATCTGGATGCTTCATTAATATTTCACGAGCCAAGTTCCCCCTTCACTCCCCTCTATTCCTCAATGTCTCAATTGTGTGTTTTAGCCTTTCGATAGTCTTGTTTTGTTCAGTTCCTGCCCTCTATGTCTTTCTCCTTCCCAACTTGTAATCTTTCATAATGATTGTCTGGGTGTCTAAGCGCTCTCTAACGGCTTAATCAATACTTAATGAACAGAACATAAATACTTTATGAAGCCTAAACCCTGCAATCCCCGGGGTTTCATTAGCCCTGGAGATATACACTTCTCTCTGTCTTGTGAGGGCTGAGGTCCACTGGATCCACACTGGATATGGATGAGCTCATCGCGCAATCCCCGGTCAGTCGGCATTGGCCAAATCATAATGGCAAGCTGCCTAGTGTAGTCATGTCTTTAGTTTTATACAAATGGTCAAAACACAGAATGATTCTCATTGAATCTTCTTTGTTTTATCCTTCACAAATCAAATCTCTTGTTTCCCTGTGAGCCACTTTCAGGAAATAAAAACAGCTGTGAGAATATTTCAGAAAATGTGGAATGTCAGTCAGTTATACCCAATATATTTCAACACAATACAAATAAATGTAGTTTCTTCTTATACTTAAAGAGAGCCTAACGGGGGGTGCCAGAGGCTTTATCCACCTACACCCAAAATGTAAAAATTGCAGCAAAAGGGGCGTGGCTGGAGGCTTTGGGGGGTGAGTGTGTGGGCGGAGTCTCGGCTGGTACACTAACACAACTAAACCTAAAACTACACTATTGAACAACTAAGTAATTGACACTAAATAGTTATGTCAATCAATCAAAGTTATGTATACAACAAAAAACTATGCTAAATATAAAACTAAATGCTAGGCTTATAAATTGCAAACCTGAAAATCGATATAAAGATGCTCTCCTGCTATTCCAACTCCACTCACTAGGGGGCGTGTGCGAGACGCAGCAGGATCATTGAGGTAGGCAAATCTTTGCAAACTTCACGGATACCGCCAGAGCCAATTGCAAAGGATAATTCAAATACACAAGCGCCACACTTGTTTAACCTGAAGAGGGCGCCACACAGACGGTTTTAGGTTTTTTAAGTTTACACTATGTCAAAATAACGTTAGGGACAGCACTTGCCATTTAGACAGATTATCAGCAGAAATAACATGATTTGGTGTTGAGTTGCTCTTTAACTATATTTTAGCACGCGGATGGTCAGGTTGGAGATCTGTGTCCTAGACTGTCAATATTTCAACGTGTAGTGTCGTAGGTAAATTAAAATCTGTGTTGTTCCACTTTTACCTTCAACAGATGGTTGGTCAAATGAAAATATTCTCATGTTTAGGGATAATATTCACCCAATTGTAAAAGCCAATATTTCAACACAAGCATTTCTCAAATATTTCAAATTAGTTGAAATATTTCTCTCATAAAACATTGCAGAGTAAAGCGTTTTATTCCACTTTGTGCCTCTCTCTGTGCCGGCTGCAAAACGGCAAAGAAACCTTGACAAACTCAAAAAAACCATCACAACACTTGACTGCGCAAGAGACTGACTGTGTTTCAGTTTAATTCGATTTCGTGACTGCGAAGAATATTTCCTCCCTCTGGCTCCCAACACTGGTGGCGTCTCCACACTCTGCCTGAGTCATTTGTAGCATTAAGTATGGCCTTTCTGGATTACAGCGACACATATACACACGCAATTCTCCAATCTTTTTAACCACGCATGCTACACCATTACTCAACTCACTCATTCATTTGCATGTTCTCATTTTCTGCGGGCGTTTATCTTCTTTGTTGTTCAGTATTGCACTCTTAACATGACATTTTTCTTCATTTGAGTCTAGATTTCCACTTTTAACGCTGGCTCTCTCGCTACAGTATGAGCTAAAAGGCCTGTAATTCATCACAGAGGCATAGCAGAGAGCACGCTGCTCCTTGCTCGTCTGCCAGCCGTTCAAGCCTGGAATCAATCACCAAATCCTGGGACATAGACACCATAAAGGAGGGTCATCCAGACTCGCAGCAGACAGCACCAAAGAGCTGCGGGGTCTGCACACAGGGAGGAGCTGCACTGACATATACAAGCAGAGAGACAAGCTGGGGATTAAGGCAATAATACCAAACAGTATGACATCCCGGTACTGGTCAGGGTGGAGCCGGGAACACTCAAAAAATAAATAAAACATGCAAATCTAAGCAAATGGGGGAGGGTTAAATATTAGGTCTATCTGGGATGAATGGATGTGGAAATGCAACCTACTGTAAATGTATGGCTTCTGCAAACTTTGGCTTATCCAAGACAAAAGTAGGAGGATAAAGCATGTTTTAAAAGAGCAGAGACCTCTATCAAGGCCCTGACTGTTTCTTGCAATACTAATCACTTAATAGCAATTGGAATTGAAAAATCATATGAAGAGTTCATTTGCAAAAACAGAAGAATAAAGTGCCATTGACAAAAATCAATGTACACACACGGAAATGTCTCTTTGTGTAGCAGTGTTTACTAATAACCAGATCTATTTTAGTGCATCAGAAATATTATTATTGATACAATGGATTCAACTGGTTTTATTTCATGTTTTACTGGTGGTACAGTAATAAAAATCTAAAAAAAAAAATAAAGGCAAAAAAAAAGAGATACAGAACCCTTTTAATCACATTTTTCATATAATATGAATGATAATGGTTAGTGGTTGTGCAAAGCCAGTTATTGTCAAAGAACTGAGTTTACTCTTTTGAAATCATCATGAAACAGAAACTACTGAAATGCCCCTGAACTAACGTTTACATGACCTTCAACAACTGCCAGGAAAATTGTTCAGGAGCAAAGAAAAACTCACTTCAGCTTCAGACTCTCTGACAAAATTGGACTCTCTGAAAAAATGTATGTTTGTTTCAAGATTTGTACAACTGTTTGGACCATGTACTGTATATACCATATAGACCAGAGACCAGCTGGGTTTCCCATTCAGCCTCGCTTTGAACAACAGCACTGATCAGAAAATATATTTTAAGAACCTCAAAACCAGCTAACCATGTACATAATTAAATCCATACAGCTGTACTAATAACACGCCCAAAAGCTTTAGGAGACAGCGGGGCTATAAGATCCTTTATGTCAGCGTTGCCAAGAGCGCGGAGGCTCCATATAGAAGTCATAAAGCGGCGATGGGGCTGTAGTACACGCTCCGCTCTCCTCCTCGTGTTGTTCTGAATGCTGTAATCAAGGCTAATGGGACTCAGCTGTTGGCCGGTCTAATTACCTGGAATGTAGACGGATGATCTCGGCCCCAGCCCAAACGCACATAAAGAAGGGAAAAGAACACAGTTTTCCCCCTCTCCACTTCATGCACCTGCCACTCACAGGCGCGTGTGTGTGTGTGTGTGTGTGTGTGTGTGTGTGTGTGTGTGTGTGTGTGTGTGTGTGTGTGTGTGTGTGTGTGTGCGTGTGTGTGTGTGTGTGTGAGGGAGTCGTGATTTACAAGCGAATGAGCACTTTTCAGACTGCTACAGTGTGAGATT
>OMNZ01031652.1:0-11631 GCA_900303255.1 Lesueurigobius sanzi
GTACAGCTGCCAGGCCTGTGTGGCGCTGTGACACCACTACAGGACGCTTCCCAAAGCAGAACAACACTGTAGATGGCACATGCGCAGTAGACTGTAAACAGACCCCTCACGGTGAAATGAAACTATTCCCATGGATTTTTTTTTATTTACAGAAGAAACAAAGAGGAGGATTTATGTTTTAGATTTAAAGGACGAGAGCAGAAATATTGTCAGTGAACAGACTCTCTGTCAGGACAAAAACATAGACAGAATGGAGGATATTTCTTTGGGGCTTTTCTCCGTGTGTCAGCTGTGCCTCACGGTGAAGCAGAGGAGAAGTATCACGGCCAGAACAGCGCTGGATTGGGTTGATAAAGCCATTATAAGGTCAGTAGATTATGCAAAACATACACAACGCTGGCGCTGTAACGTCATCATTTTAGGAAAGCTGCAGAGAGCCAGTAACAACGGAGCCGTGGAAACAGCGTTTTGAAATCTTTCCACCCTGAGACGTGGTTTCAAACTATATCGTTTACACCCCCCCAAAATGGATGGATGATAGGCCGGTTTGATATAATACTTTTGCGTTTAGGCTCATCTTCGTCTTTGTGTGGCCGAGGCCTAGGCCAGGACTAAACCCAGATTAAACCAGGTATAAATCAGGACTAAACCAGGTTTAAACCAGGACTAAACTAGGACTAAACCAGGACTAAAATGGGACTAAACCAGTTCATCACAGAGAGGTCACTTGGAAAATAAAATACTTTTACTTTTAACCCAATTTAAAAAAGTAGGGGAGTCGAAAGTACAGATACAGCCTCTAAAATGTACTGAAGTAAAAGTAAAAAGTATTCATCATAAAATGTACTTAAGTAAAGTAAAAGTACCTATAATTTGTACTTTTTACTTGTACTTTTTACTTCGTTACTTTCCACCAGAGTTTTTTTCATATACCTGGAACTAGTGATGGTGAAAGGAAAATGATTTTAAAGCAAATTACTATGTACAGTACATGCTGTAAACCAAGTAAGCTGTATTCTTGAAGCTATTCTTGAATTTGATTATGCCACAGTTACAGTTGGAGAAAGGTGCCAATACAACTCTATAGGAGAGAAACAGTGGAACAAAATCTAAAAACAGAAAAGCCACAAATGTTGAACCTGATCATTGAGAGAGTTTGGTTCTACAAATCCGTTAATATTTTGGCGGAAAGTTCTTTCATCTGACCCAAATCACGGACATGTTTTTGGATCGCCACACTTATGAACGTCTTTGTAGGAAAGTCAAAAGAACCGTTAGTCGGTATAGTGATCGATGTGTTGAAGGTCAGTGGTCTACGAAAAATGTAACTACTTGACCAAATTTGAAATATTTACAGACGTTTCTACTAAAATATTGAGAAATTTCTTGGTCAAATGATTACTTACTTAAGTTAAAGTACTACTACTACTCGGCGCAAGATGTCAGTCTGCCTCAAGGGGCAGGACCACACCTCCCCGCTCTCTCACTTCCGGGTGCCACCCTATTTAAGCCGGACGTTTACCCACCTCGTTCTCTCGTTCTTCGCCTCAGCGCCCCGCCCTCCCACCCTCTTTTCATCCATTCTCTTCCAGGGGACAGGGGGCGACACAGACCCGGGAGCCAACCCTCATCGAAGCCCCAAAACTGCATTTTATTTGAGTCACCTTTAACTGTTGGAGTAAAGTCTTTCATACAATATCTGAGGTAGTGGTAATGAAAAATAACTTTGCAATCGGGCTGCATAATATATCGCAAAAAATATCGTAATATTAGGTGATGCAATATCCGTTTAGCAAGAAACCACAAATACCGAGATTTTTTTAATTTTTAGCCAACACTCTCTAAAACCGAACATGCACGGAACTTATACATGCGTAGAAGTTCAATTTTACTTATAACTTTCCTAAATTAGTTAATTTTTTGGCCTTGGCTTGGTTCTGATTTAGTGTTTTTGGAGTCTTCTTTTGACACCATTTGCTGAAAAAGATATTACAACGTTTTTTCTATCACAGTAATAGTACCGCAGTAATATCGCTATATTGCATGCCCCAATCAATTAAATTGCATTGTCATGAATTCTGGCACTGACAGTATGTCTGCACAGTGCCACCTACTGTTCTGAGACAGGGCTGGACTGGCCATCTGGCGTAGCGGGATTTTCACGCTGGGCCGACACACATATTTGGGCCGGCCCAGGTCTGTCATACAAAAAAAAAGTATTTAATTTTCATTGACTGCGACGGTAACGAAGGCACACAGTGGCCCATTGGTTGATTTTCTTGAAGGATATTGGGCTAGTCCAATGAAATCTCTCAGTTCTCATTGGCCCGCCTCCCCTACTGACTAAAGTTTTCAGATTTTGCCATGTGGAGACGTCCACACAGTGCGGGGCTGCGGGCTGTTGTCAGCCTGGGCCATGCTGCTGCAGCAGACAGCATGGCTCATTTTCATGTGTTTGATGGTTAGCTAAACATTAGTAAAATGTAGGACTGTACTTCGACGGCCGACAACTGTTGTAACAAAAAAATATGGTGAGCAAGAGCAGCAAAAAGACACAAAACTAAGATGGTAGTTGTGCCAAAGTTACGTGTTTATTTCCAGCAGCCAGCGCTGGTTCAGATCAGCCCCACTCTCTCATCAGCCCGCACTTCAGACAGCAAATTAGTGAAGTGTATGGAGGATGCAGTTGCACAGTTTCTCCACTAGGGCTGTCTGATGCTTTTTATACCCCTGCGTTAACATGCTGTCTTCAGTCATGGTTCCCAGATAATAACTTACAACAAGCAGAGGAGCATATTTCACAGGCTACTGTTAAGCTGGACACACACTAGAGGATTGTTAGCCAGATTTTTAGTCTTAGGAGGCGTGGGTCAAAAAAAACTTTCTGTCATGGCATGAGCTGTGGTGGGACTCCTCATGTGTGTGTATGTGTGTCCTCATGTATGTCCTTAAGTGTGTGTTGGCTTTGCACAGATCTTTAGTCTCAAAAGATTAAAACTCCTCTAGTGTGTGGCCACCTTTAGTCATGTCTAACACAACGCCAGTCCAGCCCTGTTCTCAGAGTATGCTACCTATGGCTTTTGGATGGGACGTTTCACTCCTGAGCCTTTATAGAAATGGAATGTTCTCAATAAAAGTAGCATTCGAGCACTGCACATAGATGTTCAAAATCTCTACTAGTGAAGTACTTAAGTAACTAAAACTGTTCAACAAGAAATTTAGCAGAAAGCATAGATGTACTAGTGCACAGTCCAGTGGCACGGCTTTGCTTGGTTTTCACAATAGAGAAAGTACAGCTTTCTTGCAGGCAGTGTGCTATGTGAATGACTCACTCCTCAAGTGTCAGGGGGTTGTCTGCTCTGACAGAAGCTTTGTGACATTTTGTTATTGGCGGCTTGGGCTGGATTAGAAGTTCAGATACATCTTTGTAAAACTTTTACTACTGGAAAATTCAGCCCAGCTCAGTTTTATAACCGTCTGGAAAATGAAGTACGTTGAGTACATAACTGAGCTCGATCATTCCTTCTCCACCTTTGATTAATAAAAATATCTACGTAAAAATCCCATCTAGACTCAATAACAAATTACACATTGCTATTTCGTTTAACATTCCTTTCTACATCCATGTATTAATCAATTTGACCCGGGCAAACTGTTGCTTTTGAAATCACTCGATAAGTTATGTAAGGAATGCATGGGAATATGTGGGTTTACCCTGCATCCATTTTCTAATCCTACAGTCTTTCATTTTTGACATTTCAAACACAACTTTATGAAATTATCATAGATTTTTCTGATTACATCTAAGAATTACCCTGAAGGGAAACTGTTTGAAAAGTTTTTTTTTTTTCCACTTTCTAAAGATACGCTGAGGGAGAATTATGAGAGAAATTGCTTTCAGGTTGCTTCCTTTAAATGTTCAATATAAAAGACTAGACTGCTTTTTTTTTATTTCCCTTTTTTCCTGAGTAGCTTTAATCAAACAGGACCCAACACATGAAGTTGTGAAGAATCATTATTGACAATCAGCACTTGCCTGAACTAGGGCTCGATCTCATGAAGCTTAGACTGGTTTTGGGGATTTCAATCATGCTAACTTGAATGGACATATCCTGCATATAAATATTTTAAAATAACAGCTTAAAATCTTTCATTAGGTTGTCTGTGCATTAATATTTTACATTTTATAAATTGACAGGATGTTGAAGTGCCAGGGCTGATGAGGATTTGGCCTGAAATATTGGATTATTGGCTTTAAAAATGTGCTGGACAGTTTGAGGTTTGAACAATTATTTGTCTAAGAAGTAGAAAACAAAGAAGTAGAAAACAAAGCTCTGCAGAAGTATTGTATTGTATTGTATACTTTATTGTCCCACAATGGGGAAATTTGTCTTGGGTACATGGTGCTGCTTCGTACATTCACACAAACACAGTCAAACAACAAAGTAACAATAGAAGTTACAGGAGTAAAATAACAATTACATCCTAAGCATTCTTATTTACAAAAATGAATTCTTGAATCTGTTGTATTTGCATTTTGGCAGCTTAAACCTGCGTCCAGAAGAAAGCATCTCAAATTCTCTGTTTAATACATGAGTTGGGTCATTCACGATTTTCTGAGCCTCTCTGGCCAGAGACCTCTCATAGGGGCATAGACCTGATGGTTTTCTTTGGTCACATCTACTACCTTTAGTGCTGTTCTCACCAAATTTGAAAGTTTGAAGTCAACATAAACAGACCAATGCAAACAGGATCAATTCAAAACTGCGTGAATGAAATGAAAGACTGTCCAGGTCGGTTTTTGACGAGGGAACAACATTATAACATGATTAAAAGCTCCAAAAAGTTGATTCAGCATGATATTTCTCCTTTAAAGAATAATTTTACTAAGTAACAATCGGTCTACACTCCTTCACAAGACTTTCACAAGACATTTCAAATCTCAAATTCCTTCTTCAACACAGCTAGCAGCTAGCGTTCATTGTTATAGCTTAGTTCCAATTTTGGTTCACTCCTCAATGGTCGGGCAGATCGCATTCTTGCAATCCATATTGATCTAAAACAGTTCAAAGTGGCCCTTCCTTATCTGTCAGAATGAAATTTAGCAAATCACCCCTAGCCCTTTAAGCATGTCCTGCCCTCCCCAACAAAACAAACTGTGCTGCCTCTCTGGCGCCGTGTATGGAAGGTTTTGTTACTGTCACTTACTGCCCTGCACAGGAAGGGTACAATGGTCGGATGGGCGGGGCCATGGATGGACGCACTGGGTGGCTTTGTGCTAAAAGCAAGGATGATGGCAACCATGATGGCAACAAGAATGTTAGAGACAAAAATAACTGAGAGACTCAAATTGAAAGTCAAGGCATATTTTTGATAAGGGAACATTATAACATGGTATAAAGTTGTTTTTATACAAGTTGATCCTACCTTTTTAAATAACAAAAGCACTCTTCCTTCCTCTAAATTATTTTTTTAGATTCATCTACAATCAACACAAAGACACAGGTCCCAAGACTGACCTGACTAATGTATAAAATGGTACCTTTAGCAAGCAGACCGCGTCATACTCTACTCCTGCTTGTTCTGTATCCTCTGGCATTTGTTTAGCTCTCGCACCAGCTCGTGTCATTACACCAAAGCATCCAGGTTTACAGTGAACATGTGGATGTGGATGTAAAGAAGCAGTTGTGACACGTCTGCCATTTCTCACCGACAGGGACAGGCTCTTTGAGTGTGCTGGCCTTGATCTGCTCCATGCTGCTGTCCAGGTTGTCTGCCAAGCGGCTCTACACTGAACCGGAGCCACTTGCTTTGTATCACACTTCCACAGGTTTTTCATCCTGTATTGTCGGGAAAAACTGTGAAAAGAGCATGCTACTGCCGGCAGCCAGGAGTCAAGTTTTCTTAGGGTCACAGACATGTTGTTAACAGATTCTGAATTTGCCCTGCAGGTCACCATGGGTAACACCGGTCGCAATACCAGCTCTCATCTATGACCATAGACTGCAGTAGGGCTGCACAATATTGAAAATACTTGTGATGTGCAATACAAAGTGTGCAATATTGAATTAACTATATTTTAGTGATATTGTTTTAACACAGTAAGTTCCATTTCAATTAAACACAAATAGTAAGTTGTTTTTGTTTTCTTTTGCTAAATGGGTGAAATGTAAGACTTCAACACCAAATCAGGACAAAAACAGGGCCAAAAGGAATCTAAATACATTTATTATCCATGCATTTTTTTGTTTTAGGCCAAGTTTGCCCATAGCATTCAGTGCTGACTAATGGAAGCTCATTCATGCGAGCCGTTCTCATACTCGCTTCTACTCACTCCTTTCTGGCGCATTGCCCGTTTATGAATTCACAGCAAGTTCTGCCCCTCCATAAATCCACCAAGTGCTAACTTGCATCATTGATAAGTCAATGACAATGTCCTTTAAAAACTGACCATGTGTTACACAGCACATCTGTCACAATGGAGCATCAAGCCATCCCCAAGTGTAGAAAAAGACAAAAGAAGTAGTTTGTGTTTTCAGTGAAGTGTTATTAATAGTCCCAGTTGTGCAGCCTTGTCTGCACTCATTATGCCCAGACTACATGAATCATTAGAGCATTGGAATAGACATGTTGTAATAGTCTTATTTTGGAAAGTGACAACAAAAGCTTTCAGTCATATCTGATCAACATTTTGTCAACCATGTTTTCAGTAACGGACAGTAAAATATATGCCAGGGTTGCACATGTGGGAATTTGTATTTTCTGACAGGTATTGCAATTAGATTAACATGCATCAGCATTTGGCGGGGCTCAGATGACCGGGTCATCTTAAAACCTGCTACAGACTGGTGGGTGGTCTTTGTGTCCTTGGCTAAGGCACTTCTCCCACCTACATCAGAGTAGCTGTGACTATAAAAGCTTATCATCACCGAGTGAGGAATGAATAAGTAATCAAATTATGCTTATACAATAATGCATTTCAGAGCCACTTGGAGAACCACCTAGTACAAGTTTTTGTGTTTTTTTTGCCACTTTTCTACTTTTGATGCCACTGAGGTTAAATGTGATTAATTGGAAATTGGGATGAAAATAAATGCAGAGCAAGAAAGGACTAGGCTAAAAAAAAAAAAAAGGTTTTTGAGTTTTTGTATTTGCAGATACAGTTCAGCACAATGAGCACGCACCTGTCTCACCAACTGCACCTCCGCCGCAGTAAGCAAACTGTTTAATTGTCCTTTTGCCTCCAGAGTTACTTTTTTGCCTTTCAGAACTTTAATTTGTGTTTAAACTTTGCCTAAAAGCTTTGTTTACTGTGTGAAGCACGCTCAGTCAGAGGGTCAGCTGCCTCAATGATCTGCTGTAGCCAATGTTTGCCTTTGCACAAACCTCTTGCTTTGTTTTCTGTCCAAATAATGAGCAGCACTTTTATTTTTTTCAGCATTTGACTATCCTGGCCATCCTTGCGTGAACACACTCGTCATCAGCGGTGAACTAAAAAGTGCGCAGCCAGTCGGACCGCCGCGCTCCTCTCTCGCATCTCGCCTCCGATGACCTCAATCAGCACCTTTCTAATTCCCCAGTTCTCCTTTCCCTTCCACTACAACGCACTTCTCATTGTGCTGACAGTACTGTAGCGCGGGAGCAACACCATTTTCATTTTAAATCGCCGCCCCAGTCTTCACCCCGTCTTGCGATCCGTCATTTAGCGCTAACGATTCTACCCGGAAAAAGGCTTAGTTATGACCAGAATGTATGCGCTGTATTAGTGCCAAATAGACCTGCTTGCAAACGGAATATTGAAATGCAATGAAATGAGATGTAAAAAATTTCGAGATGGGCATATTTGCATGGAAGGAGAGTTAATTAAATGCCCTACGTGGGGATTACAAAGAGCTACTTGGCCCTGGCTGCATCGTCCATCCGTAATCTGTTTAAATGGAAAGCCGCTGTCTCTGAAGTGACTTTTTCCCATATTTTTAAACAACGAAACACCAATTAAAGTGAAGGATGAGGAGGAGAGAGAGGAGCGGAGTCAAGTTATTGTTGTAATACTAATTGCGTATGATACAAATGGTTAGCTACTAAAATAAAAATCCATAAGCACACTCCGTAATTGCGTCGGGCTTGGGAAATGAAAGCCTAATTTTGAGGAAAGAAAATGTGCAGTCAATTAAGAAACAGTAGCTCTTGCGAGAAGAACAGCGGTTTCAATTTAGTACAAGTTGTGTATTGATTTTTACACGACCAGTGTAAAGAGGTCATACAGCAAGAGACTCGTCGAGTCGTCTGTGCATATCAAATGATTGCCTGGAGCTTCAAGTTCTGTATGTCTGATCCGTTTGCAAGCACAGTAACACTATGTAGGTGTAGCATTCTCCACGTGTCAAACTGATACAACAAGGCCATAGAAACTTTGGGACACAAGCTTTAAAGATCAAACATTCCATATTTATGCTAAAGTTCTTATATACTGCATTATTCAGTGTTCCATCTGTGGATACTACAGAACTGGCATTTCTGTTTTATAACATATATATACAGTTGTGGCCAAACTTATGCATTTCATGAGAATATGAATGATTACAGAAAAACCTTTATTTCACTCATGGTTAGTGGTTGTGTGAAGCCATTTATTGTGTAAAAAATACAGTTTTTTCACGCTTTTCAACTCACCAAATGTCCCTGATCAAAAGTTTACATATTGTGCATCTTGAAACAAACATACATTTTTACACAGTCCAATTTTTGTCAGAGAGTCCTGTATTTCAGCTGAAGTGAGTTTTTCTTTGCTCCTGAACAATTTTCCTGGCAGTTGTTGAAGGTCATGTAAAGGTTTGATCAGATTAGATGAGATTTGAGTAGTTTCTGTTTCATTATGATTCATTATGATTTCAATTAGAATTTCGAGTAAACTCTTCTTTGGCAGTAAATGACTTTGCACAACCACTAACCACGAGTTTGTGTTGTCATTCCATTCATATTCTGTGATAAATGGGCAAAAGATTAAAAGGGTATGTAAACTTTGGGCCAGAAAATATGTAAATGAAACTGAAATATAAAAGACTATAGAGGGTGAAATGATAAACTACTAGACATTCAACAAAACTACAGCATTATGGCTGATAGCTTTTCGATGTTTTGAAGGGAAGCAAATTTGAGTGTTGAAATAATGGCTGTTATTAATACTGTATTATTACAGATATTACAAGTTGTTCAGTCGAAATTTGACTTAAATTAAGGTACTGAATTATTTGCTGTAGAAAGAAAAGTTGAAGATCACACACAAATTCACAGCAACAAACCATCCTTTATAGACATGTATATTAACCATGGACATAGGGGGCATGGCTCCCCCCATACTTACAGACAGTACATCTGCACAGCGCCACCTATATACTGCTCTGGAGTGTGCATTATAAGGCTTTTAATTAAGACGAAACACAAAAGCATCTTTTTACTTTTGAGCTTCTATAGAAATGTAGCAAGTAATACACAAATGAATGAATGATCTTTATTGTCATTGCAACAAGTACAACTAAATTGTAAGTCCAGTTGGTGTATTCCAAAACAAAAAAATGTCAATGCCTCTGCCAATTGTAGTTAAGTAAAAGGAATAAGTCAGATAAAGTATATTCCCAAAAACTGTAGTATAGGATTGTAAGTAAACTAAAACTACACGCAGTGACAACAAAGTAATATAGCGGTTGACTGTTTTTTAATGGTTTAGACATTATGACCTTAATCCACTTGCTCTGGAGGACTGACCAGTGAACAAAAGTTTGAACCAGCAAAATGAGAAGCACTGGGACTTTAAAGGGGTCCATTTGGGGATCTGAAATGGCCCGAAAACACCAGGCTTTCTGTTTTCTAGCTGCGCCAAATGATCCAAGTCCTCCAAACAAGCTAAAAATCCTACCTCTAGCGGGGGGGAACATCTGGGCCTGAATTAAACCCATAGAGTCGGGAGAGTCGGGATGACACTTGCAGTAAATAGCCCATTCCGTGGCCGGTCCGTGTCCTGGACTCCTCATGGCCCATAATGAGTCTCCCTTTCCTGAGATTGCTTGGCTTCTACACCTTCCATAGAGATCCCTTCAGCCATGATATGTTCCTATTGTTTACACCCTCTACCGCCTTGCTCCACTTAGGCAGCGTTAAGCTCTGTGCTCCAGGTGCCCGCAAACTGAGTACATGTGCCACCTTCGGTACCGGCTCATTACAGAATCCCATACGATGCAGTTGCATTGTAGAATTGCCCATTTCTGAATTAGCTTGGTTGCCTGGTTCCCATTTGCATTCGGCAGTTAACACAGCGGTCGGTGTAAGTTGACATACCCATTTCATTTTACATAATCTGTTGGACATTTTTCATAGAATATGAATGATAACACTTTTTTTTGTGGTTGTACGAAGCCATTTATTGCCAAAGAACTGAGTTTACTCTTTTGAAATCATAATGGAACAGAAACTACTAAAATGTCCCTGATCTAATGATTACATGACCTTCAACAACTGCCAGGAGAATTGTTCAGGAGCAAAGAAAAACTCACTTCAGTTGAAATACAGGACTCTCTGAAAAATATTATATTTCTTTCAAGATGCACCAGTAAGTAAACTTTTGATCAGGGGCTACTTTCTAGGTGAAAAGCCTAAACAAACCATAATGTCTGAATGGTGTTCATCTTGTCCTCTTGTTACTTTACTGTTTAAGTTTCTTCTATATCAGACAATAAGGTAAGCAATGTGTTCATTTAACTAAACATGTTTCGAAAGCCGTACTGCTTCCTTCTTCAATATCAGACCACTGCAAACGCAACAAGCATGTGATGGACTGGGACAACACACGCATCATCAACCAAGAGAGCAATAAATACAAACGTTGGATCAAGGAGGCGATCGAGATCAGGAAGCAAGGCTTTTCTACAATGAACAGAGATGAAGGAGCTTTCCAACTGTCCCGCACATGGGATACAGTCCTTCAAGTACCACCAACCACCGGCGGAGGGCGTGACCGGCCCGATAGACCTGTCAGGTCGCGTCAGGCCGTTCACGCCTAAGGATAACAGCTGATATCAGACATCACATCCAACATCGTGTGACACTTCTGAAGAAGGAAGCAGTGCGGCTTTCGAAACATGTTAAGGTAAATGAATAACACATCGTTTCCTGATATACTGTAGATATAGAAGAAACTTAAACAGTAAACCATAATGGTTTCATGCAACCACTAACCATGAGTCAGAGATGCACATATGTCCCTGACCCCAAGTCCCTGACCCGCAAGTCCAAGTCAAGTCAAAGT
The DNA here is from genome assembly GCA_900303255.1 of Lesueurigobius sanzi. NCBI lineage: Eukaryota > Metazoa > Chordata > Actinopteri > Gobiiformes > Gobiidae > Lesueurigobius > Lesueurigobius sanzi. The sequence goes on from OMNZ01031652.1 coordinate 11,303, forward strand.
CAAGTCCAAGTCATATGGTTTCTGCGTTTTTCAAACTGATTAAAATTATGGTACAATACAGCTTTAAAACAGACAACAATTGGAATACTGCTAGAAGACAAGTGCCCAGAGCTCTCATAAAACCAACACCACAAACTCTGCACAAAAATAAATTTTGTTACAAAGAGGGAGAACAAGGTACGCCATCGAGACTCCCACGGGACTTGCAAAAAACACAAGTCCCTAAGCCACGAGTGCAAGTCAAGTCTCAAGTCTTTAGAGCACGAGTCCAAGTCAAGTCCCGAGTCTCAAAAACAGGGACTTAAGAGTCTCAAGTGCCCATCTCTGGT
>OMNZ01031661.1:0-23427 GCA_900303255.1 Lesueurigobius sanzi
ACTCATCCTCATTCATCTAGAGCTCCGCCCCCTGTCAGACCGGCGCAGTCTTGGGCGCACCTGTCATGTGCGTTTGCAACTTGTCACCTACGCAGCGCACAATCGTGATCTTCCACCTTATAGATTTGCCAGTAACAAAATTCAAACAAACCCAAAAAACAGTTGGCCCCAAGGAAACTGTTTTTCAGTGGGTCACAAGTCTTTCCTAGAAAACATTTTTGAAAGAGTATCTAAGTCTGCTTAAACGACTGGTGGGTCTTTTGACCATAATTGTTGATTTATATATTTGTTTAATGATTAAATCAACAATAATTCGCATGAAAATACAGTATTTTAGGACGTTGCGATCTTAGTCCAAAGATCGTTATCAGCTTAATAAGACTTGAGCATGCTGTGGGTCTCTTCAGAGTAAACCAGAAGGAGGAGTAACCTCTAAGTGCTCTCTAGAGGTTACTCCTCCTTCTGGTTTACTCTTAAGAGACCCACAGCGTGCTCTTAGTCTTATTAAGCTGATAACGATCTTTGGACTAAGATCGAAATGTCCTACACTTGATGAAGACTGAAGAATTTTTGTCTACGATGGACAACCCCTGTACGACTGAGAACCTACACAAAAGTAGTTTAATAGATACAGAAACTGCAAAATGTTTTACAGGTTGGAAAAAATGTATAATTTGGGTCGTCACTCCTCGTTCAATGGTGATAGCGAGTCCCAATATCATACCAGTTGAGGATCACTGGTTTAGTTACATAGTATTGATTGCAATATTGAAAACGGCTACCAAATAGGACATTTTTCCACATGTTGTGCAGGTATCATTGCAACCAAGACCAGCGAAATAAACATAGGTCAGACTGAACTTGATACATTCAGCAGTTAACATAGTATTGCTAAAATCTATAGTCTGATAGCACAGGTGACAAATGTTTCTCTTGTTAGCTTTAGTGAACTGTATCTTATCAGAGCAGCTGGGCTAATTAATAGCTACCACTGAGACAGAGTTTTTAAGCCAGATATATGTCAGTGCTGCTTCAATAGCCGACCGCACACAGCCACTGCAGTCATGATAAGCTTTTTAGCCGCTCATATTGATCTCCACGTCACCCGAGGGAGCTGAGGTACCTGAGTATCCGGGGCGACAGACACATGCGAAGGCCCCAGGCTTGTTGATGCAGAGGCCCTGGTGAAGACAAGGTGAAACTTCACACTCATTCACGTCCAAGTCACAGCGTGCTCCAAAGTAACCAGGAGTGCACTCGCAAAGGAATCTAAAAAAAAAAATGTGATTACACTCAAACATGGAGAGAACACTTCACCTTATTGGTTATGTTTGGGCCAATTGGTGAGACAAAAATAGCACAGTGTGTGACTTTTGAAATAAACATTGGAATTATGTTATAATGAAGAATACAGGACATTCAAACCATATTTATTTAAAGTTTCACCCAAAGAGTGTAAACAATAATGGAGGTACAATTGGCTAGATCTCCGTGAAGCCAGTTAGCATACTAGTTATTGGAGACAGTCTGGTTAATATGACCCTCAACTGTGCTGTCCTTTGTGTTTTAATATTTTCAACATTATTTAAGATATTAACAAAAATGACTGGCCAATCAGGTGCCTTCTTGCTCTACGTAACTCGGACATACACTAGAATTAGGGTCCAAAAATTCAACAACGCAGCAGTTCAAAGCGGCTAAACTGCTAGCATGAATTGGCTTCATTAGCCCGCGCTGTATGCTATGGGGAAAGCCACGCAGGCTACCTCCATTATTAATATACACTATTATATTGATATTGATGTTGGTTCAGCCTGTATGTGTTTAATAAACAGTCCTCATATAAATAATATTGTTCTATTATTTGGGGTAAAATTGTGTGTTGTTTATGGTAGTGCTGTTTATATACTGTAGCAGGGGTTTTCAACTGGTTCTGCCCCAGGGACCACCATTCTGATTAAGCAGTAGTGTGTGGCCCACTGTGTGTGTGCGTGTGTGCAATATAGGCCTATTTTTGTATAAAAGAGGGCTATATACTTTATTTTACAATGCTTTGTGTTCTCAAATGTTTAAAATAACAACAACAATAATAACAATTATTAAGAGATATATCAACTTGATCTCCATTAATATGCAGTGGCCCTAGTGTATTTTTAGTAGTCAATTCTTAAACTCCAATGTGCCCAACTTGGGTCCTATAGGGTTTAAGAGGTTAAACTGGATAGCAAGTAGCTTATTTTGTGATGTTCAAATGTTTAAGATTCATTGTAAATTACACAAGATGTCAAGTGCATACACAAATTTCAAATCTGTGTTATTCTCTGTTGCTCGGTGCAAACAACAGCGGGAACAGTGGAGGGAATGGAGGGCATCTGATATGAAAAGACAATGCCTGTTAAATTCACCACACCAGATATACAGTCATCATGAAATATACCGGATATTATTTTAACAGGTACGCGCGGCTGTCCTGAGCTGTGTGACCTCAAAAGAGTCAAGCTGACTATCCTCAATTTAAGCCCAGGCGGAGATAAGGCTGAGCTGCTAGGAGGACTCAGATGGACCGCTGGGCTTGTCAGGTCGGCGAGATGGGGAGATAGCAGCCCGTGTAGTGGTGCTGGCGGTGGACAAAAAAGGTTAACGCACACCTGATGCGAGCTCCCTGGACTGTGCAAGCAGGGAGCAGCCGGAGCATGGGGCCAGTTCACATGGGAGGCAAATCATGACGGTAGACAAAGTGGAGACAAACCATTTAGGACTCAAATTGGCCCAGGGACTTGGCTTACCCATCTGTCCGACCAAACCCCAAGAAGCCCCCAGGCTCCCATTAGGCTCACAGCGGAGTACAGCAGCAGTCCAATCTAGATACATGATGCGTTCCTGCTGAATTCGCTCGAATGTCTATAGGGCGCGGGACGGGCTTGTTATTGAAAAAATAAAATGCTGAAGACGAGCCGCGTAACCATAAGTATCTTCAATTTGCCGTTCATTTGACTTTGAAACTAGATGGGATGAGGACAGTATTGTAACCTATATTAAATAAAAATGTAATTAAAGAGTGTACTACCACAAATTTGCATATTTTATCAATAACTTTGTCCTCAGGAAAATCAAAATGATGGTACAACCTAAAAAAACATCCTCTGTCCAAGTCATTTTTCTCCCCTCTAAAATACTTAAAATGTCTTATTCCATGAGGCTGACAGTTTGTTTGATGCTAGATGCCTCCATGATACATATGCATGGATAGTACACTGACTACAGATTTTGTGAGATTTTCACTTGCTACACATTTCCCACTCACAACAGATACTTGCATATAATATTACACTGTTTCTGGCTTGGAATTGAACATCACAGAGGCTTTATAAAGTATTTAAAAATAGTAATTATAAACGGAGTTACCTCACACAGTGCAGTACATATTGATCCCAACAGCATACAAACATACAGAGATAAACCAAACAACGTTAGTTTTGCTACCCACGTGTTTTCAAGGTCTTGGCACACAGCCCCATGGTGACAGGGGTTGGAGGCACATTCGTTGATGTCCTGCTCACAGTGAAGGCCAGAATATCCCTGTTTACACTGACATCTGGGGAAAGAAAATAGGACAAATTTCGCCAAGAACACGAAAGGAATCAAGTCCGAAAAGAAAAAAAAATCCCTAATGATATTAATTATACATTTCATTTAGTCTAAAAGCTTCAATAGCATCCTACAATTTAGCTTTTTGCTAACAAAAATATTAAGCCTGATATGTGTAATATATGCCAATGATAATTATTATAAGGCAGAGTGGAGTGTTAACAATTTGACCACATTTAAATCTGAAAAAGATACCTTACGAAATCCATTAAAATAGACTCTATGTGCCTTGGTTGTATTTCAAGCTGCTGTTGAAAAGTGTGGAAATTATGTTGTTGAACAAATACAGTATACAAAGTAATAAATGGTGTGACAAGTTAAACTGCACGTGATTTTGCAGATATAGAAAACAGTTCAGAGCAGGGCAAGAGGTCCTAGATGTTTTCTAAAGCAGATTGGCACCTTGGCTGTTTGCCATGTACTGTTCTTTCTTTGGAAACTTTTATATTGTTGTGCATTTGTTTACCTTTTGTTGTCTTAAAAAAACAAAGACAGTTAGGTGCATTATGTTGCTGTTTTTAGTGTTTCGTATCAGGAACCTACCAGAACCACTAAAACAATTGATCCTGGAGCATCACGAAGGCCACTGTGATGGAACGTAAAGATGTCATGCTGCACCCATACAGCCAATGGACATATAGAAATATCCACCAATATCAAGGTTTTTTTTTTTTCATGTAAAAAGTTACATTTAACAGCACAGTAATGACATGGTAATAAGATGGAAATAGCATGGTAACTAGTAATGCCAGATAATGCATTTTGCAGGCCTGGACTATAGGAAAAGCCTAACCAACCAAAGCTGTAACCATGTTTAATTGACAGTCTTGTGGGTAGGTAGTCTGAGGTAGACAACAAAGACAACAGTCTACACACAAATCGAGACACTGTCCAACATGAATACATATAAAAGGGGTAAAAAACATAAAATAAAAAGCAGCCAGACCCCCCCCCCCCCCCCCCCCAAAAAAAAAAAAACACCCCCCCCCCCCCCCCCCCCCAAATATAATAATACACCCAGACCTCTGATCTCATTATGTTTGGGTCAGGTCTGACACAATAACAAGACAAAAAAGGGACACTACTCACTGCCAGTCGCCACAGAGCAGCGCTGCACTGTGGCGATGAGATCATAGGATTAATCATATTATCATGAAATTAATTATGTGTGTGTCCCGTTCCATGCTATTACCATAATTACCAAGTTATTACACTTTTAGGTACAATGTAAGTGCTACCAAAATAAAGTAGTTATGTGCTACCAAAGTAAAATTTCTTGCATAGCAGTGCTAACAATTCCCTGCCTTTTAATCTAAAGTACTTAAAGATAACCCCCCTTTACCTGTAACTGTTGACCCCGTCCACACATCTGCCCTGGTTGTGGCATGGATTTGAGGTGCACTCGTTGGTGTCGATTTCACACCAACTTCCTTCAAATCCTGAAAAGAAAGATGAGATGGTCATGGATCAGCAAGCCCCGCTACTCCCTGCAAAACGTCAGGCCCGATGATAACAAAAGGCCCAGGTGAATGCCATTTTAATGGAACTAGTAGCCCCTGTAGCATATCTCATCTTCCAGCCTGGAGCTCTAGCTGTTTCCCCTTTGAGAGCGTGTAGTCTAATAATACTTTAGTGCCACAGACAGATTGGTGCGAGGGTTAGTGGTTTGGGGTTTGGGAGGTAGCAGGTATAGGGGCACATCTTGTTAAGTTGAGCTAAGCGGCAGGAGGGTTAAAGCCCAGGAGGTGTCTTGGGCCCGGTTCATTAGGGGGTTGAGGGCAGTGATGGCAAAGCAGATCAGTGTGAATGTTTTGTTGTATTCTGTGGAGAGCAGCAGCGAAGGGACACAGTAATGCTCTCTCTCGTGAATGCTACTGATGAGAAGCGGGCAGTGTTTATAGTTTTTCTGCTTAGCAAGGTGTGAGAGCAATTTGGAAAGGCAAAAATAATTGAAATAATTCCCTATGGAAGAATCTGGGAAAAAAGCATCTCATTTCTTACTTTTATTCAAAAGGACGGGCACAAAGAGAACTCTGGACGCTACAAAGGTACAAGCACAGTAAAATTGCTATTATAAAATATAAACATCAACATACTGCACACATTATCATTTGTAGTTGGCCAATTTGTGATGATAAAAAAAGACAATCATATATATAAATATATATATATATATATATCTTATAGGATGTTGCTGTGGCTCTAAGTGAAGTGACATGCCACCGCAGTGCTGCAGTTGGGTGTGTTTTGGGGCGAGTGAGTGAAGAGGGAATCCGCGGGACCACAGAGCACTGAGCAGCTGGTGAATTATGGGACAGCGCAGGTTTCCCAGGCCGGCCCGTCACTCAAAGCAATGGAGGAGTACCTCAGGGACTACTCCGAATGTCACTGCAATGTAATGCATCTTGTGGCACTAAGCAGTGACTGGAGGCTGTTCTCTGACAAAGAACAGAGGGATACCCCAGGCAGGTGCAGTCCCTCCATCACTAGCTCCGGCTGCACTGTCTGATCACAGCCTCTGCCGGTTAAAGTCTCCCTAGAAAGGAAATTGTGGGTAATCCCTGGTGGACCAATAGTTAACTTTGATGGACGTTTCAATTGAAAGATGACTGATGTCTTCATTTTAAGAGGAAATTTAGTTTGGACCACTACATTTGTGTCTATACTCTTCTTATCGCTGTGGCTGTCATGCAGATGGTGCTGCTACTCAAAGAGGAGCTTCATGTTATATTACGGTCCTGGTGCGGTACAGATAATGGGCTTTGTCTGTGCTGTCACACCTCAACCTGCCTCAGTAAGATTCCTGTATTATATTTATGACACATTGTGAACCGCTAACTGTACTGCTTTGTCTGAGCTGATACAAGGTGACAGCTCCTATGGGAAATACAGTCAAATATGTGACACTTTTTAAAATAGACTCATCAATGTGGACATTATAATGCATTCGGTTTCAAAAGCCACATGGATAATGGAAAAGTGACACATTAAAATATCTGAATTCATATTTGTCCACACCAAATGGACATGTCACTGGTATAGAGTGACGTACGGTCATCCGAAGCAGCCCTAAGGTTACCAGAGTAAGTGGGTTATAGCCTGGTCTTACCATACCCTCGTACTCATTTCGTACAGAGGGTCTGGATCTTCACTATTGATCTCCGTTATCAGGTGGGAGGGGTCAACTCCTTTTAAAGTTCGACACGATTGGATCTGATTTTACCCAATAGCTAGCCTGGCCTTCTGCCATCCATATTATCATTTCCTGCATATGCTTGACAACACCCGCCTCCCCCGCTCGCTGAATGGTCCGAAGAAATTCAACCGATGTTATTGCAGCCAGAGATCAGACCCAGATGTACATGTAGGGAAATGATAATCGACCAGAATTTACGGATGGCTAAGGCCAGGCTAAGTGGGTTATGGAAACAGTAATATTCCACTATAGCCAGTTTACTGCTCGACACCTGGACCACTTCCACTGTTTTGCAAATAAAAGCACTCCTTCATTAGTTTACTACAACTATTTAACGTTATATTGGGCATCTGTTGTAGCGAAAGGCTATTTTTACCTCTTTAATATAAATTAAGCCACTGACCCCATTCCCATAATAATTTGAACAAAGTGCTACATCTGATGTTCCTGCTTTCCTGAATACAAAACATGACTTAACCAAGATGTGATTTTGTGTCCTCTGTCTTCTGTCAATTCATGCTAACAGCTAGATAATACAGTCAAATTGAATGAAGACAAATGTGTAGCAGCTTGAGCACAGGTGTTTTGTGGTGGAGGTCTCCAGAAAACACCTGCAAGCAATTTCCTAAATACTGAAAATACACACATTGTCTCCAATTAGCTCTGCTATTTCATCATAGAGACCTCATAACCATATCATTGCACTAGCACAAGATATTACATTTGCATAATGAATGCAAGTTTTAATTGATGCAAAAACAAAATGTAGCGACTATTCCCATCCATACAGTGGAATCATAATCAAGACTGTAATTTCAGGCCACTTATCCTCTTTTAACAAAGGGCTCTGCTCGCAAAGATAATAACTCGGTATTACTTTCTATACCAAGTATATAATTTTGTATCCTACTATTACTAACTACTGTATATGAAAATATACTGAACAAATAAACATTGTTCTCCTATCCGTGTTTTTTCTCTATTATTTTATTTATTTCTTCCTGCTTAAATATGGTTCTAGGTTTAGAGACATTTCACAGCTAGGGTATTAACCAGAGTGTCCCATACTGGCCAGCCACAGAAATAAGCCTGAATTAGCCTTGTTGTAAGTGGCTCCGTTGTTGCTGCAGGTTGCCTTGCCGCTGGCGTTCCTCTCCCTCACAGCGACTCGCTCTATGACATGTAACGAGAGCTTTGGAGGTTGTCTGCACTGTGCGTTTTGCCTCCCAGGCTACACACGGGGTGCCCTTAGCCATTTGATTGGTGGAGCTTGATGCGCCTCAATGTTGCCTGCCAGCTCTGCCAACAGCAGGCACTAAACAGGGCAGAAGAGAACACATAACATAAATAGAAAAAGTGTGCTCCTCACCGTCTGCGTTATTCAAGGGGGACACGTTGTCATGGAGACTAGACTATAACTTAACACTTCTGATTCTGATCATTAATGTCCATACCTTACTTCACTGGAACATGACAGTAAAACATAGCAAATGCCCATAAAGTATGTGCCTCTGCTATGGCACTGGCTACATCTCAATAAGAAGAACAATGAATTACCCAGATCACGGTAGCACAGTGGTTAGCTCGTGCTTCACAGCTAGAAGGTCCCGGGTTCAATCCCGGGCCAGGACGGGGCCTTTCTGTGTGGAGTTTGCATGTTTCCCCTACCACTAAAAACATGTACAATAGGCAGGGATGAATGAGAGTGTGTTTGTGAGTACGAATGTGGGACAACAGATGGAAATTAGCCCAAGGCTACAATCCGGAGTGGTGTGTTTACATGCATACATCTCATGTGTGTTCATTAAGGGCCTGTCACAATTGGCGCATTGACCGCAGCGATTTTTTTCCCCCCATTTGGTCTGCGCCAAACTTGAAATCGCCATCAGCCGCAGAGGTCGCAAAGTAGACTTTTAAAAAATCAATTCACAATAGACTACGGGCTGCGACTGGATGCGGGTGGTTTGGATAGTGTCCAAATGCGAGTGGTGCAAAGAAGAATAACGAGCAGTGAGTGGCTGGTGAGAGAGTGTTTCACGGGCCATCGCAGGCAGTGGTGTGGCCTCTTCACCTGCTCCGCAAGTTACGTGCACTTGTTGCTTTTCTGTTTAGTTTTCATTGTGGTGAAGTGCAAGTGGCCACACATCCTGCGCTCAATGCGCGCGAGGCACCGTGCGTCAGATTTACGCACGTTGGCCAAAATAGAATGGATCCTATTTTTTGCGGCGTGCGTTGTGAGTAGTGCGTTGCTGTTGTCTCCAGTAGGAAATATAATGGAATTATAACACTGCATGTGTGGCCGCTCTTGCGTCCCCGCAACATGTGGCACGCGCGAACTCACGCGCATACGCAGGATGTGTGTCTGGGGTGTATGAGACGCACTGTATATGCACGCGCACATGCCGTTGACACCGCACAGTTTTGCTCGGTCATTGGAATTGAGAACCGCTTGGGAAGCGCTGTCATGTAGCCTACATTCCTTCATTGTTTTGCTCACTTGGATTTTATAGCTAAAGAATGGTCTTGGCGAAGGAGAGACATGGAGTAGCCTGCATTCATCCAAGAAGGACTTGGTTTTCTCTCCACGATGCTGTGACAGGCTTCGCTTCAGGTAAATGCCTGCAGTCCTACTGTTTTATATTTAATCCCAACTACTATATGTGCAGAGTTTTAGACAGTGGAATAAGCTAAAAGCAAACAACTGTTTCCGCTTCACTTTCTTTTTTTTTGGATTCATGTTCACCTGTTGAACAAACTAACAAAAAAAAGAAAAACGTTGAATCTGCAGCCGCCTGGGGCAGCATCATAAGGGGAGGAAATAACTCTCTCATAACTGTCTGTATTTGTAGCAGGTTATATGCTCTAATACCTAGAGGTTATGCTCTAATACCTACAACATGAACAGCGCGAGTCTGATACTGACCGCTCACCAGTCTCTCACCATCTGCACGGCAGATTTATCGTTCACCATTCTCGCGACCGAAGCGGCCTGCTGCGGCTAAATGCAATCGCAATCGACCGCCACTGAATTTTATGCATGACATTCAGCTGCGACCGATAATCCAACTGCGATTCACATCTTTTCATGCGGTCAGTAGCGGTCGCCCGTGCAGATGCCCGTCCAAAGGAGAGTGTTCGCACGACCTTCATATTTTGAGGCCACAAACGATCGCATAGTGCCCCTGCGCCAATTGTGACAGGCCCTTTAACATGCACTGTAAATAAATAAAAGCTGCTAAACTGTTATTGTACTTCAGGGTGCGTCAGAGTATGTGACGTAGTGTAGTGTAGTGTAACGCATTACTATTTCCAAACCAGTAATCAGATTAAAGTAACTTCAATCCAAGTCACTGTGAGTTACTATTTTGTTTTCATTAGTAAAAATAAATATTTGCTTATTTCTTGTCTCTCGAGGAATGATGCAACTTCTGTGTTGGAGCTGTTGTCGGCAGCTGCTGAAAGTAACTAATAAAGTAACTTGTAATTTAACTTAGTTACTTTTAAAATAAAGTAATCCTAAGTTACTTTTTTAAAGGAGTAAAGTAATAAGTAATCAGATTACTTTTTCAAGGTATAGTGTGGCAACACTGACTAAATTATTGCTCATTTAGAACCATAAAACAGAACAATAAGGCACATTTATTCCATATAAGACTATTTCTTTCATTTTTAAAATAATTTCTTTGAGCTGAAACAACCGGGCATCAAAACTTGCCATCCCAAGGAAAACATTTTTTCAGTACCAGTTTTCTGGACCCATTTTTTCCCAGATAGTACTGATTATTTTCATTAGCAATTGCATACTGGTATCATTTAATGGTACCCAGCCCTACTGCTCAATGCTCCTCAACAGCATCGCAATTTTCCCTGCAGTCAATTTATACCAGGAGATTCATTAATATCCGTTTCTCTCTCGACTCGGAAGGGAGATTCTTAGGTGAACTACAGAGATGGAGCCCAGACATCTGACTGCTCGTCGCTCCACTCGCATCCAGGATTCGGCATTTTGCATTCAGCATCGTCGTAAAATTGCAATTGTTGTCCAGGGGCACATAATATATTGTTTATATAGTCAACAAATCATTTCTTTCTTTCATTTCATTTCATTTTTCATTTCATTTTTTCTGACACTGGTTCTCAACGGATTAAGAACACCCATTGGATAATTGTAGGGGGTTGTAAATCCACCCATTCACGCTGCTGTTCTGTGTTGTGTTAAATGTATTATTTCATTGTATATATTTATTTATCTTTACCTCTATTTTTATGTATGCCCTTATAGATTTGTCTAGTTTATTATTTATCCTTATTACACGTTTATGTTGCACAGTCGTACCAAAGAAAATTCCTTTCACTGACGATGGAAATAAAGTCCTAATTTCTGTGTATTTTTTGTTTGTGTAGGTTCTGTGTAGTTTGGGAGCCACAAACACCAACAGCTGTTACGTGGGGAGTGGCACCAAAAAGGACAATCACTGATCTATCAAACATACAAACTAACTAATGTTACAAAAAACATAATCTCGGAAAAGTAAGTGTACAGAAAGCTTACACAAAGGTCGCTAAATGGTGCATTGTCCTTGGAATGGACTGCTCTCCCTTCAGTGTTGAGACCTGCCGCGGTGAAAGCAGGGGTTAAACGTTGTAATGACTGCAGTGGTTTATAAAAGATCTACCTTTGAAACCTCTGCGCTCACCAATGCTTTTTCTTCTTGTGAATGCAGCACTTGTTCGGGTCTAAAAACAGAGGTCTCGAAGCAAAAATGGGAGAATAAAAATGCCCTTTTGCCCTCAGCAATGGAATATCAGTAGCGCGCAGAGACCTCCGCTCACGAAGGGGGCCCCGTTTCAGAGTCAGACCGGCTACACCACCTACATTTCAATATCTCCCCGCCTCAACTGAGCGCCATCGCTCTGTAATATTACCTAATACTGCTCCTGCAAATGTCACAGCGGATTTCATACTAGGAAATTTGCTTAACATGCAGCAAGTCAGAGGGCCTTCGAGCTTATGAGCCATTACTTCATGAGAAAATCAGATTATTCACCTTCAGTCAAATAGGCACTTTGCACCTTAGTGTGGCCTTCATCCTAGTCATGGCAGGATATATAGGTATGTAGTATCCTGGTTGCATCATTTTTTTAGGAGCTAAATCACATCCACAAAAAATACACATTTTTACTTCATTGTTTTAAGGTCAAACAAAGGAAAAAGTCATACATTTTTGATTGAATTATTGATGTCTTAAGGAAAATCAAATGGTTATATTGTGTGTGTGTTTGCTGTGAATAATATGGTTTGTATAGATGTTTTATCATACAGTATTTTCATTAAGTAAGTAACCCCCTTGCCTGAAATGGAACATTTCTGCTTAGGGCTAACAGTGGCTCTGGGTGGCTTTGTTTAATTTAGACACATATTTGTTCTATAGCCTTCAATGAGTGTTCTTCATCCGCTCATAATTTGAGTGTGTATCTTAAACGATCATATGAAGTGTGTGTCAGTCCACTGGTTGGCACAGCCTCTTGGCTGCTCATTAACCAACTGTTTGGTAGGACACAGTCTCAATCTTGTGGAAGGTGAAGGCTAGTGTAGCATAGCATGCAAATATGAGGAGGTTTGCTCTCCATCTGTCCAGGAACACCTCTGGGGATATTCAGAGCCACAGAGACCAAATGGGCTTTGCATGAGAATGGACCGCACGATGCTTAGGAATTATTTCTATGTGACAAAAAGTCATATTTCATGAGCTCATACTTGAGGCAAACTATATGTCACTTTTAAATGGCTCAATTAAAATCATGAGAATGTGCCAAGCTGTCATTTCACTGACAATGAAAAAGGTTGTAATGCCACAAGCTCTTTCACAATTGTCCCTACCCTGGGTAAAAGAAGAAAGTTGTGGAAAAAAGGCCTGATAGCAGATAAGTACATCATTTTCTCTGTTTTGAGAAATCTCTCCATGTTTTTGTTCACAATCCGACTCAACATGATATTCTAGTGACAAACAGTTTTAAAGCCTTTTGAAATATTTTGCATTGGAGACAAAAATGATCCAAACTACACTCCAAGGACATTGCAGCCTATGGGCAGTGCATTTACAGTGCCTCCTCTTGTAAACCGCACTGCACGATGCAGTGCGTGTTTGTTTCATCTGTTGTGGTTGTCGGCCACTGACCCTCACCCTAACCTTTACTCTAGCTCTGCCGTTTCCAGCCTGCTCCTCGATCAGCTCTGGCACTCCCCGCTGCGGCGCACTCATTAAGGGGAAAGTGGAACATCTGTGCTGGTCAAGGGAAGATGACTTAGGCCTCCTGGTCAGAGTCTCAGCGGAGAACAAAAACTCCACACCGGGGCTACTGTAATCAGGAGAGCAAAGGAATGGAATATCTTTACATTTTTCTTTAAGGAGATTCTTTCAGCCGAGTCTTATTCTGGCTGGCAGGTTTCACTCCATACCTTTGTATGGACAAAATGCACTTCCATTGTCACTTTGTTATACACATTCCTCTAAAACTGCTCCCTCTAGACTCTTGCTAATGGCTTCTTTTTATTTCTTGTTGAATACTAAAGTTGCACACATCATCTTTTTGTGAGAGTGACACAGTTAAGTGTCCGGGGCAAACTAGAATAGCACACTCTCCATAGTAAGGCTTTGAATACACTTTCACAAATGTAATGCCTTTCCTCTAAATGTGGTCAAGTCAACATCTATTCTTTCTTTAAATATTGAATTGTAACTGAGCAAATATGTCAGCAGGACTAGAAATGTTGGCAACTTAAGTTTCCATATGAATTTTAAACAAAGGACAGAATGCAGACTACATGTCGTAACCACAAGTGGATAAACTGTTACTCTCTGCTTCATCAGCACAAAGCTTTGTGTCTGCCCCAGGCATCAGTGATGTGCAGCTGCCACAGTGCCATTCTATGTAATGCTGAGCAGACTGGGGCATATTTGGATACTCACTGCCCAACAGAGAGTATGTTTTTTTATGTAGATTGCATTTTTATATTACTTTTACTACTACTCATGCCACCAACTATTACTCCTCCCACGTACAAAAACACACTAGAGTTAATTGCTGCAGATTCTGTGATGAGTTAACCTTGATAATATTTACCATGAGGTGTCTGTCCTCATGTGTGGGATGAGATTCGCTTATTGCTGTAAATCTGGCAGACACAAGCAGAGAAATTCTAATTTAATTAGGTCTGGGAATAACGCAAGGCCTATACAATTTCCTTGACAAATAACCTATACACAAGTCTGAAAAACTGTTGCACTGGGATCAAGCCAAGGGTTGTATTCCAGCTTTGTGTCTGTGAAGTAGTATCTCCATAGGATGGATTTATGGTGAATAATAATGGAGTAGTGAGGCACAATCCTTGTGTGAAGTGACCAAGCCCACGCAAAGCTCTTGGTGTAATGTATGCAGCCAGCACCTAATTTCCTATTCCTCTCCCTGGAAGCCTTCTGAAACCAACCCAGTCGCTCTATTTATATCTGGCAACATCTTTTCATCCCAGCACTGATAGAACCATTAGCTGCAACTTGCTCCTATAGCATCTTAAGTCCCACACTTATGTACTTAACACAGACATAATACAATTCCAAATGCCCTTTGAGAAAAACACACATTCCAGGACAGCCATGCAATCAAAGTACACGACCAGGTGCAGAGAGTTCATTAAACACGCGTACTTCATATCAGAGGTATTAGTACCTCTTGTTCTCATTTGTCCCTCCATGACATTACCACACAAGAACTGCAATCATCATCGATTATGTCGACCCAGCAAATAATGCCCTCAGAACAAGGTTATGTGATTCTACACAGCAAGTTGATTTTAGACTGTATTAGTGGAGGGACAGTTACAATCCAAATGGTTTTAACTGAGGCAACTAGGGACCATATAAGCAGCATTATGCAAAAAAACTACCATATTTAATCAGGAGTTACTTTGATGGCAAGCCAAATGTATTCAGTTTTGATAAATACAGTAGGTTGCTGATTTTCATTATGGCCTAGTTCTCTTGTGGGCAATTTCTATAAATAACTGACAATTACAAAGCAAATTTGCTCATCCACAAATTGCACAATTCAGAGTTACAGATGAAATGCGATTATTATTTTGTGCCTTTTTCCATTTTTTCCATTTGCGGTCTAAAAATACAATATCTATTGTTCATATTCCATATTCCATCCCAGCAGTAATATTCATCACACACTTCAAGCTGGATTAAGTCTTGAACATAATCATCTCCAGATGGCACATTTTAGGTGCCATTTTTGTAAAAATCCATCATGTTCTTGCATGCTCTGCTATGCTGAAAACACCTTCATTAACACGATATGTTTTGTTCAACAGTTGAAAAAACAAAAATGAAAATATAAAGGAAAGTACTCATTTAGCATTCATTAGTTTATTTCACACCAAAACCAAATGGCAATTGCTTTATTGTTTCCCGACATTTAATAAATGAATAGACTGTTGGGTTGTATTAATCATGACTGTGAACACTTGTCATGAGTGTGTATCAAATACCTTGAGCTGCTTTAATGATATATAAATTCACTCAAAACAACTGCACAGAAAAAATAAATCTAGTTTGTATCTATTGTACCTTATTGCACTTAAAATTAGATACATTTTCTTTTTTCTTGCTGTACAAAAATGCAAAAAAGCGCAAAAATATTTCTTCCACTTACCTGTCTCATCAAAATGAATGTATTATATCAAGCAGTGCTTAATTTGTAAATCCAGATTTTCAGGAACACTTGTGTACTGGGTGGATTTTATGTGGGAACAGCCCAAAATAATTGCATATTTAAAAGTTATTGGAGTATTTTATTTCACGGATCCAATAAAGCTCAAAATTCCGATTTCCTGGAATGCGTTCCCCCAAAAGCCGGATCAAATTAAGCACTGATATCAAGACATCAATGTTTTGCAACAGTGTAAACAGATTTCAGTAATATTATCTTAAAACTGTATTGCTCACAGAATCTTTTCCAAAATGGTGTAATACCCTAAAACCCCGGTCTAAAAGCCCTGTATATATGCGGTGGATGGTGTGCTCACTCACCAGCTGTGCATATGCACGTGGCAGTTCCATCGAAGCGTGTCAGACAGGTGGAGCCATGCAGACAGGGGTCGTGCAGGGGGTCACAGGGGTCGTAGGGCTGGCTGCACACAGGCCCAATGTAGAAGGGGGTACAGGTGCAGTGGAACTCTCCCGGTACATGGGACTCTTGACACCGCGCTCCGTTCAGGCAGGGAGCCGACTCGCACTCATTCACATTCTCGGCACAGTCGGCACCTGTCCACCCGGGCTCGCACGCACACCTCGGATATACAGAGAGCAGAGGTGAGGAAGCCGTGCATTTAAATCAATCCCATGGTAAATAAACATTTTCTATGAGTCATTTTACAAGATTAAATGTATCCTTTTCACAGTGTCACTGGTGCAAAAGGTTCCGACACCAATCTGGAATACTCATCTTCTTATCTTCTAACCCTATACAATGCAAAACAAATCTCTTTGGGTCACAATGTAGAATATGTTTACATTCTCAGTTTGAGAGAGTAGCAGTGATATGCAATGACCTATTACTGCAAAATAGTCAGTAGTTCATAGTATGTAGCGTGTCTTATATCTAACATGTAGAAGGCTGGAAAAGGTTATTCTGAGCCATGTACTGTATATGCCATTATTGTGAACATTCTTGAAAACACCAAACATGTTAACTTAAACCACATTCCTAACTTTGTGAGACACTTACCATACCTTGACAACAAGCATTTACATCCAAGCTTTTTCAAGCATCATGGCCAATTCAGTGAAAATGCCGTTTACACAATTCCTTTGATGGAATAAGCAATTATAGTCACTTGCATACAAATCCATAGTGTGAGCGCTGCCCTGGTCCCCTCTTGCCTCTTACCACCAGACAGTGCGGGGGATTTCGCAGGTTAATTGCACCAGTGGCCTGAGCAGCCTTTAATTCTGGACAGCTGAATGTAGGACACAGGAGGTTAGAGCACTGAGTGGGATTAAATGGAAATGTATGCCTTGTAGGAGACAGACCACGAGAGCGAATTGTGCTGGGAATCCTTGTGTGTGCGGAGAGAGAGAGGGTATATGTGAAGTGTGCGCTCTTAAGGCATCTGAATATTCCACTTGGTGGCAGTGAGCACCCGAGCACCGCCAGCCACTCCACCTCCCAGCCCCCCCAGTCCCCCCCTTCCCGTTTTTCCACCTGAAGCGGTTTAGCATGTCCCCTGCGAGAGGGGCATTAGCTGCAGCAGATAGCAGGTACACGGATGAGTCGCAGATCCCCTGAAACCTTTTCATGCTGTGAGCCATTGATTGACTCATTTGTTTTACCTGCCATATGCAATTCATTATCTCCGCTGCCACTGAAAGGACATTTTGGTACGTATCAAACAGGACTGCACTGCTACTGTTATCCACAGAAAGCAGCAGAATATGAGGAAAAACACGAAGCAAACAATAAATACATGGAACATTTGAAAGACTGTGATGATAGGCCTAATTTGATGTTCTGTTTTGGCTGATGTACTGTTCTCTTTGCCGAATGTGTTTTCACAAGTACAAGTAATCTATGTGTATCTCAGTGCGGGGAGTTACTGTAATTTATGGAATGGTTTTAGCAGATTAACAGATTTAACAGATAAATAAATTATACAAATATGAACCAATTTAAAAGAGTGTTTAGAAGGAATGTGATGAGGAAATATTTGGAGGAGGGAGACTGATGCCTTCAGCTGAAGAGCGTGCATACGACGGAGAATGTGGGGTCGGAGAGTTGTTGGGCCTGTCTTTGTCTCGAGTGTTTCACGTTTTGTGTTGAATATTTTGTGATGGTGAGCGGGGGATTCGAAATGTAAAAGCATTGGCTTCATCCATCGACCTTTTCGAACCATGCGTCTGTTGTTATCATATTGTATTGGTATTGTTGTGTCATGTATTGTTGGTGGTATTGTATGCGGGGTTGAAATAAATTACTGAACTGAACATTGTTTAAAAAAATATATGTTTTACTTTAACTCTTTTTATCTAAAGTTCTGTTTAATACAGTTTAGTCCCCCCCCCCCTCCTTCCATTCTCCACAACTACTACTACTAAACTGTAATATGAAAATATGTTTGTACATTTTGTTGTTGTTTCTCTGTATCCCACTGTCACTTGGTGTTAAAATAAAATTATAAAAAATAAAATAAAATAAAAAAATAATACAGTTTAGTCCACTTTTTTAATTGTTATTTAATTAAGCTTGTTCAGTTTATGCAATCTAAATGATATCAATGATGACATAGACTTTGTTTCCGAGGATAGAGTGAATGAAAAACTGTGAACATGTGAATTTACAATAAGGCTCCTTCCCTTTATTCTTTTGAGTAATACTATATCAGTGACTGTTGTATGTGTTATGTAGGCCTGTCACTATACATTATTTTTAAGGATGATACAGTATATAAGAATAAGAAGAAGAGCTTTATTTATACAGCGCCTTTCACAGAAGGCCTTGTAAAAAACCCTATGTGCTTCACTTTTCTACGTGTGTTCAAAGTGCGTGAAGTTTGGTGAAAATACCAGCGTTTATATATCGCCATGACTGTGAAGAACTTTGCTTATTTCTCAGGTTAGCCTTTAGTTTCCACGGATTTAATGTGTTGTTCTCTTTGCGCCGCGGATAGCCCTCATTCTCCTGTAATAAAGCAGAATGTGCATTCATCATTCATCGTTTATCAAGCCTAAAAATGTAATCGTCCTTCCTTTCCTTTTGCAAACTTACTTTCTTCTTGATGGCACATTTTTCCAGACTTTTTGCACTCTGCCTGTGTCATCCTATCGTAAGAATTGTTGTAACAAGTGAATTTCTCCATTGTGAGATCAATAAAAAACTTATCTTATATTATCTTATCTTTCATTTATTGAGCAATAAGTCGATAAATGTAATTGTTAAATTAAAATGGATGTAGTAATTATCCTAGTGTTATGTGTATTTTTTTTATCACGAACCACCTATAAAAACCAGTATGTGTCACTAACTCAATTACGCGCAGGCTTCATGAACACACAATAATTAATGTGCACTGTCCCGTATAAATTAAGCAAATTAACCAAACGTATACATCTCTAATTGCATTTTTTTTTTTTTTTTTACACACAACTGCACGTGTTGTGGCGTCCCTCAAAGCAGACTCACTCGTATCCGTTGAGAAGATCCGCGCAGGTGCCGTTGTTTTTGCACGGCTGCGATAAACATTCATCAATTTCTCGTTGGCAGAACTTCCCCTCCCAGCCCGAGTGGCACACACACTCGTAGGTCTGCGGATACGGGAAGAAAAAAAACAAAAGAAAAAAGCAAGACAATCAGGTTAACGCCGAAATAAAGTGACACCATACACCTGCACTGGTCTCCGAGTCATAAAGTAACTGTTTACAGCTCTAATGGGGCTGTGGTACTAATTAAGTCAGTGTTAATTAAGCCGTAATACAGTCAGGAGAGGGATAAGTGCGTATTATTTATTACCTTTTAAATCCATGGCACTGTTTCTACTTTACTTACAAACTTGTTATCTTGAAAAACATTTAGCCTCCTACATTTAGCCAAATGTTTATGTTTATGTCTGAACTCCGTCCTCACGCAGATGGTACGAACACCCACACTTTGTGAAAAACCGTCTCCTCAATGTAATAAAAACATAAATAATTCTTAAAACCATGCGCTTATGTAAAAGTACTATTACTTCAAAAGAGCAAAATTTGTAATGGTTTACTTTGTACAGAGTCTAGATGAGGCGGTCTTGTTTTCCCATGGTAGGGGAGAGCGGGGTAAGCTGAGCCATATTTTGATTAAATTAACCTGGCCACTAAGACATCTTATGCTTGGGATTGTTAACTACACTATGTGAAGGACCAAAATATTAAGGTACATTTGTGAACCTTATCAAAGAAATAGTACTGTATTTTCCAGACTATAAGTCACACTGTTTCTCATAGTTTGGCTGGTCCTTACGTTAAAATACCAGACTCCTATTCAGTTTGTTGTTTATGCTTTGTGTAGCTGAAAAACCATCAAAGTGTTACATGAGCATACCATACACCTCTTCAGCCTGTTGTTCTCTATTCTATTGTAATTATTGTATTGTAAATAACTTGCCGTTCGAGATGAAATGTCTGGTCTTGGTCTCGAATTTTGTAAAATAAATTTCCCCCAAAAAATGCGACTTATACTCCAGTGTGACTTATATGTATGTTTTTTTCTTCTTCATGTTGTCCATGAATTACAAAATACCTTTACTGAATTGATGCAATGAAGGTTGAAATAAATGGAAAGAAATTCCACTTTTGAGGCTGAAATTCAAGTTTTCTTCAGTGCACGTGCATCTTTGTCTTAGCAGGAATCTCTTGTACAGCAGAAAGGAAGTAATCTCGTTCTGTTGTCAGGTTTTAAGCAAAAAATATCAACATTTTTCAATCTACAGTATAGCTCTGATTGGTTTGAGGAAATCAATGTGTGTATCATTTATCCATAATTTTGTTTATGCCTTTCTCATTTCTAACATTGATGCTTTCATTGCTTTAAAATCACATACTGGTTCAAAATGACTGAGAACATATCACTACTTGAAATGCCTAGCTATTCATGCTCAACACTTACATAAGATAAAAGCCATTGTGTCAAATTCCACTTCTTTAATTAGCATTCAAAAACTGCATCATATACACACACATACAATCCCTTTCTCCTTGAGTATTTATTGTTTCCAACGACAAGGACCACTCCATGTTTATTCCATCAATGCCACGTAGTGCACATTATCGCAATTAATCACGCTGCACCAGGCGAACGGTTTGGTTTCCGGGGCTCATGAAGGTAGACCGTATAATTTCGCTGCCTCTCTGCATACGAGATGAAGAGCATCTTATGGTCAAGGGTTTTTCTGACTTCCTGTCTGCCAACTTCCCGTCTAAAGGTCCTGGGTGCCCCTGGTTGCAAACGCATGCTGATCTATGTTTTATACACTGGGGGGAAGGCTGTTAAACTTTGTCTGATATAATTTGTGCTATGGCGGAGGTGGTCGGAGAGAAAATGGCGTCATCTGGTGATAAATTAGATACCTCGAGGAGACTGCGATTCCTTACCCCTGGCAATAGGACATAATCTCATTTTTGCTGCTAAGTCACCTTCAGGGACCGTACTTCGCTAAAATCAGTGGAGGCTCGGGGGAATAAGGGGCAAGATGGGAAAGGTGAGCGTTATAAACTATGTTTGAAGGAAGGCATTTGATTATGTCCACATTTGGGTCTATATTTGGATTTTTTGAATACCGTCATAGTTTGATATAGGATAAATAAATTACACTTAAAATAAAAGAAAAAAGGTTTCTAGAAAGTAGCCATTTTCATTCCTCCTCCCTCAGCTGTAACATTACACTTTAGTTTATTTAAGCTTACATTGACAATAGTATTCATCTTTATGAAGATGTTTTCCAACCTTTAGTGCCAAGAGAGGAGGGACTTAGAGGATAACTCCTTCTGGTTTGCTCTTAAGAGACCCACAAACGTGTTTAAGTCTTTATTCGCTGAGGACGATCTTTGGACTTCGATCGAAACATCCGACACTTCAACTACAGAGTACAGAAGACTGAGGACTGAAGAATCTTTGCCTACGATATTCATCTATATGTTTCATATTCCGACACAAAGTCGCAGTGGTTCTCAAACTGGTGATATTTCAGCTTCTGCTGGTTGTATGATCATCAGCAATGTGTTAATTTTTTGGTTGATTTTTAGACCCTTCTTAGACCCGGTTTAGTCCTGATTGGATCTTGTACTCGGAAGGTCAAATACTGGTGGTCGTCCTGGTGTGAAAGGTCTGTGAAACACTGCGAAAAGACTCACAGTATGTCACAATAATTAAACAAAAGCAAATTGCGTGTGAGCCGCACTTTCCGAGGGACCAGGATTATTCTAAATCCACAACGCCACATACAACACTATAGGAGTGCGTTGTACAGCAAAAGTTATCTGTCTTTGTCAGAGTGGGGCGAAGAAATCCCCAAACTTTATCTATGTCACATCTGTTTTAGCGCTGCAATCTGTTAGCACATAAGCAGCTGTTGGAAAAAGGCCCCTGGTACTCATTGCACAGTTTGTGAGCAGTGTGCATTTCCCCAGGCCTTTGTGCAGCTGAAACAGATCAATGTTATTGGCTGGAAAAAGACTTGAATAAATATAGTCTGGGTAAAAAAAAAAAAAGGTATGTAATTTAGCTAGAAGTGCTTTCTGGTTCACCTGAATGGCGATATGGCCACACACTGTGAATAAAAGTGTGCAGTTGATTTATTTTCAAATGATCGCCCACAAACAATCTATATTTTATATTTTATCTATAGTTTATTTTTACCACATGAATTCAAACTACTCCAAAGACTTTTTAGTTTTATATAGTAAGAAGCTATTATTGTGAGCAGCAGATGAATGTCTTTGGCAGAGGAGGCAAATGTTGTTTTCCAAGAACTGTTAAAAACAGTGCGTGCTTTTCTTTGTTTCATTGGCATCTACTTAATTCTAATCACCAAAATATGACACTTTAGACAGACACAGAGAACTTCAATAAAACGAGAAAGCACCAGCTGTTTAAAATGTAAATAATAACATCCGCTACTACCATGGCTAATAGTGATGCATCTGCCGGATTAGCCATAAGTTAAGGCTGCACCATTTGGAAAATGATCCAATTGAGAAGTATTGCGACTGCCATTAGATTTCCAATTTATGTTTTAAAATATACAGTACAGTAGGTTCCTTCCACACCGCACATTTAAAACATGTCCCGGATTATAAACCTTTGAGGAAATACTGAAAAAACTAATATAGCTTAACTAATAGGTGTGTTTAAGATGAAGAGCGCCTCGCCTGGATTCCAGACGAGACCAGGCGGGGGCAGCAGTGGGCGGAGAGAGGCGCCTGGAATCAAGTCGGACACATCACGGCCCCGAGAACAGAGAGGCCGCCTCAAATCACGCAGCATCTCACTAGAGGCCCGGGTCTCGCGTTTGTTCGAAATATTTGTGAATAAAATGTTTTTAAAAGTCTGCAATCACATTTGTGTTCCCCATAAACACCATAGACAGACACTTCCTCATCAGAGCAAAGGATTCATGTTCCTATTACAAAGTTAAGCACATGTTTAAAATGATAATAAAGGTGACAATAAAGCTTTCCTCAAAACACTTTTGTAAGTTATCTGTGTTGGACAACATCCTGGCACTTTCTGTCAGATATGACACATTTCTGCTGATCAAAAGTATATCTGCAGTGATGAGAAAAGAGGAGGAGGGGTCAGCCGAGCACGTTTCTGATAAACACAGACTCAGAGCCAATCATCTGTCAGTTAGCCGTCAGCGCACGTGTTGATAGCACTTCACTTCCCATCATGCCTTTGGCCTTCGTAGTTCAGGCAGGCGAGCAAGGCGGAGAAAAGCAACTTCGGCCGCCTTGGTCAGCCGCTCCAGCCGCTTTGCTCTCGCGGGATCAAAG
>OMNZ01031685.1:0-14081 GCA_900303255.1 Lesueurigobius sanzi
ATGTAATTCTTTATTCCATTATTACATCACAGTGTTACAGTACTTTAAAGCTGGGTTTGGAGTGTGATAATTTTGCATTGTGTATATGATACTTTTCTTGTAAAATGTAATGGAAATCTATGGTAAATACATTTACATTACTGATGTCAGTAAATTAAAAAAAAAAAAGTATTTTAATTTGCTAATAACTGTTT
This sequence comes from Lesueurigobius sanzi, assembly GCA_900303255.1. Lineage (NCBI taxonomy): Eukaryota > Metazoa > Chordata > Actinopteri > Gobiiformes > Gobiidae > Lesueurigobius > Lesueurigobius sanzi. Next base: position 195 of record OMNZ01031685.1, read on the forward strand.
ACTTCCGGTTTGGAGGCGGAAGAGGCGGAGCTTCAGAATCCAACGCTGCCCCTCCGTTTTTCATTCAACATGGCAGCGGGACCAATATCAGAAAGAAACCAAGGTAAATACATTACTTGAACTTATACAACTTTGTAGTTATGTGCAGGGTGGATGTGTTTACCTGTCCGTAACTATCGGATTTTGGTAAGCAACACAGGGCTCAATCACATGTAAGCTAAGTCCGACTGAGGCATGTGATGCTAACTTTTTTTTATTTTTTTTCCAACAGTTATTATTTACTAACTAATTTCTTTTGCCTGCCTTTTGTTTTATTCCTCCTAACTTACACGAACAATGCCCCTCGCTCTTTGAGAACAAAGTTATTTTTATAGTTTGTGGAAACATATTGCCTAGTTTCCTCCAGGCTAAAGTTAGCTTGAGATGCTAACGCTTCACTCTGAATGAATGAATGCTGATATTGTGCATGTGTGCGTCGCTCAAGTTCACAACGAATGCCTAAATATACAGTACACATAACGCAAAGTCAAAACATTTCTGCCTCGTCAGCTTTATTCTCCTCTGTTTGCTCCTATAGATGCCACTGTGTACGTCGGTGGCCTGGATGAGAAGGTCTCTGAGCCCTTACTATGGGAACTCTTCCTTCAGGCTGGTCCAGTGGTCAACACACACATGCCCAAAGACAGAGTCACGGGCCAACACCAAGGTTTGTCCTGTTGTGTGATAGCTTACTTATTTTCATATGTATCTTGGAGAGTTATAAAATCAATTTATGTTCCCGCAGGTTATGGCTTTGTGGAGTTTCTAAGTGAAGAAGATGCTGACTATGCCATAAAAATTATGAACATGATAAAACTATATGGAAAACCTATAAGAGTTAATAAAGCCTCGGCACACAATAAGAATCTGGATGTTGGAGCAAACATCTTCATTGGAAATCTGGATCCAGAGATTGATGAGAAACTGCTCTATGACACATTCAGTGCCTTCGGTGTGATCCTCCAGACTCCCAAAATCATGAGAGACCCAGACACCGGCAACTCTAAGGGTTATGCCTTCATCAACTTTGCCAGTTTTGATGCATCTGATGCAGCCATTGAAGCTATGAATGGCCAGTATCTCTGTAACAGACCAATCACAGTATCCTACGCCTTCAAGAAAGATTCAAAAGGAGAACGTCATGGCTCAGCTGCAGAGAGACTCCTTGCTGCACAAAATCCTCTGTCCCAGGCAGACAGGCCTCACCAGCTTTTCGCAGATGCTCCGCCACCAGTTCCTGTCCCAACACCGGTCCTGACTACACTTGGCACAGGGATGGGTATGCCTGGTAAGACCAGAACAAAGTAAAAGGACTTTGTAACAATTATAAACTCTATTGTTTAACATTAACTTAGTGTTGTGTTATGCCAACTGTGCTTGTTAATTTATCATGATAAAATTGTACTTCTTTGCACAGGAATGCCTCCTTCTTTCCCACCTGTTCCTCCTCCCGGGTCAATGCCGCCATCTATGCCCACAATGGGGATTCCCCCGTCTGCAGCTGGACAAGGTGGTCCCCCACATTTCCCCCCTGCCAGTATGCATCCAGGTAAGCATACTTTGTCATTTGTACATGATATTTTTTAAGAGTAGGCTCAAAACATTTCGCTTTCAAATTGCCAATGATCAGGTCAGCTAGGAACACCAGTAAATATAGTCTAAGCATAGCTCAATAACCAGAAGTTGAGGTGGTGATGGTCTTGGGCTGCCTTGGGAGCGGTGGCGCTGGGGAAATGCGGCGCATGGGCCCTATCCTCTTGTTCTTATTGGATGGATTGTGTATATGTTTTACCTTTTTTATTGTGTAAATTATGTACAGTATATGTTTTATCTGTTCATTGCTGTTTGCGTCGTGTCCCCCTTTTTCTTCTTTGTTTTGGAACGACTGGGACTTTTCCACCGTGGTGTAACATGGATGGATTTTTATATTTGTGAAGCTCTTTGAGGCAAATTTTTTTTGTGATACTGGGATTTACAAAAATAAATTTGGTTCATTGATTGATAAGAATAAATATAATGCCATTTGATTGTGCTTTTAAATTACACTTATAGCATGTACTGGAGAGTACATGCTATAAGTGTAATTTACATTTGTACGCTTTATTCTGTTTATTTTGATGTTTTGGGGCCTTTCAAATGTTTATAGGATTGTTTGAGTTTTCTTTTTGTTTTTATGTATACTCGGCTGTTCTATGTAATTGAGTATAAAGATATGTTTTACAGACATAGCTCTTGTAATTATTGAGATGAGCTAGTTTCTTAGTCACCTCATATATCAAGTAGTCTACCCTTAACGGCAATAGTCAATCAATATGGAAATCTACTGTTGTCTGATTTAATTATTTTCTGATTTGTAGTAATGCCTCAGATGCCCATGCCTCCGGGACCTCCTGGAATGGTCCCCCCACCCCCTGGATCAGGTCAACCACGTGCTCCCCTGCCTCCCGCCATGCCCCCTCCCCCGATGGGCGTTCCCCCCAGAGGATATGGACCCCCCATGGGTAAACGATATACAATACAATTTATACATTAATACAAGGAGAGCATAGGATTCTGTACAATACGGTGTGTTGGCCAATCCTATTTAAATGTAACAGAAAACTACATTTTAAGGGGCAAACCTAATATACAATTGATTGCCTATGGACCTCCCAGGCGTCATGTAATATGCATGGGTCCACAGTATAAACTATTGACTATTCTTCCTGTGTCTGTATAGAAAGGCACACAATAGTATTATATACTATTGCAGTGTTTCCCAACCAGGGCTACGGGGACCCATGGGGGTACGCGAGAGCGTAGCAGGGGGTGATACATAAGATCAAACTGAATTGTATATTTGATTATTATGTTCAAAGAAAAGCTATTTAAAGACATTTGAAAGAGTGAGAGTTTGAGAGTATATAGTGTATTTTAACTGGTAAATATGAGTTTTAGGTAGTTTTCACACTGCCAATAGTTAGGTCGACCTAAAGGAGCTGACGACCTGAGAGCAGTACTTTAAGGTCTGTGTGAATCCAGCCGCAGCACTTTAGGCCGGTCTAAATAGCTGGTCTCGGAGTGGTCTCAGCTGCTCTATCTCTGACTCTGCCCCGGCCAGGTGAAGGCGCCTGACCTCAGGCCGACCTAGGTTCAATTTCATTCTGCGTTTTGAGTGAAGAAAGGGCTTCTAGCATGTAATATTCTATATGCTACCTCACCTGTGCTGCAGCACGAGACGTTTGGAACATGCGTCTGACAAGACAAAATTGGATTGACTTTATCGAAGTACATCTCTATCTCTCTCTGCGCAGTAAAGCCTCCGCATTTTATGGGCATTTCTTTCACACACAGCTCATTACTGTATTTGGCCATGAGAGAGAGAAATGACCCCCGTGTAAGCACACCTGCATGCATGTCACCGCATTGACAGGTGTTGCGGGATGTGTCTTGTGTTTAGCTCAGTACGTGAACGCGATGAGAGTGTGCGTGTGACCGAGGACGGCTGTGTGTGTTTGTGATGACCGGTGCAGAGAGATAGAGACGTGACCGGGGCAGGTAGCGAGTCGATGTGCTGTAATATAAGTGCAGTCTGCTAATAAAGCACGCTCTTCTGCGAATACGGCCTGTTCTTTCAGTGCTACCATTAAACATTTAGGGAGTTAACCCCGGAGGGAAAGCTGCCTTTGGCCCTGGAGTAGACACATCTCCCCTGTGTCCCCCAACCACAGTTAGGAGACCGAAGCAGGAATGGTTAACACGTGGCTGTGTCATGGGGACCAGTTCGGCGAACAGATAATTTTGGTCGCGTGGCGATGGGGCGGCTTTGTGGTGCGACGCACAGACAGGACATGTGAGCACTACTGAATTTAAGCTGAAGTAAAAACCGTTGAAACTAAAGCGATCTCGTGTTGACCCACAAACCGCTCCAGTGTGACCTTAGTCATTCACTTTCTAACTAATCAACAAAGCCACTGAGGCAGGAGGTACTCGGAGTATAAATGGAAGGCCCAGGGGGTACGCCAGACCAAAGATTTTGGGAACCACTGAGGATATAGAGGGTATGTACACACATTCTAAACATTTCATATTGAGCGGCAAATGAACGAAAATGAATAACATTGCACACTTGCCACTCATTTTGCTCTGTAGGAATGCTATCTGCCATGCTGTTGCTATGCAATGACACTAAAGAGTCTCAAATTAAGCTTCAAAATAAATGAATGCATTTTATGTTCCTTCCAGGACATCCAGGACATCCAGGACAACTGCAAACGATGAGAGGACCCCCACCCCCGATGCCTCCTCCTGGGTACGCCACTGGTCCACCTCGGCCTCCTCCATTCGGTTTCCAGCGAGGACCGCCCATGCCGCCGAGACCACCCGTGGTCCCTCCCATGAGAGCTCCAATGCCACCGTAATCCATCGAGAAATGCAACATTCACCTTCTTTTTTTAAACGACACAAAAAACCTTTAGATTTCTCTTTTGTAATTGTGAATAATTTAACTGTTTGTATTTCTGGTGTGATGATGGATGTGTGGAGAATAAACTTTTATTACAAAATACACTTATTTATGTGAAGTCCCATAGTTTAGGATGCAATAATCAAAGTGATGGGATCTTTAAATACATTCTTCCCAATGAAATTCATAATATTTATAATGTTAAATGAAACTGGTGAAAAACATGGAAATCAACAGTTACTCTTCTTTTTAAATGCTGTAAATCCTTTGAACTATTCTAAAAAAATGCAACTCACTTAAACTTTCCAGTATCAGCTGAATCAGGAGACAATTGTCACAGTGGTGCAGGTGGTAGAGAGGGTCGGGTTTGAATCCCGGCTGCCGCATGTGCACATGATCGTTGTGTCCTTGGGCAAGACACTTCACCCACCTTGCCTGTGTGAATGTAGTGAGAGAGTGAATGTATGGTGGTGGTCGCCGATGGCGCAAATTGGCAGCCTCGCTTATGTCGGTCTACCCCTGGGCAGCTGTGGCTACATTAGTAGCTTACCACCACCAAGTATGGAGTGAATGAATAATGCCATGTAAAGGGTCTTTGAGTGTCCAGAAAAGCACTATATAAAACCAATGCATTACAGTGACCCAGGTCTTTTTGGTCAGAACCAGGTAATTCCATTAATGTGAAACATCACTCGTTATTCTCTGGCAATGTATCAGTTCACCGAGGATAACGGCATTAGAGGTCAATCACAAATTGATTTAAGTGCCACTCATTTAACAATAATCAGCCCCTTGTCCAGAGCGATGCCTTGCTGACACACCATTACAATAAATTTGAATCCAGGGGTTTAATTACCAAAACATTATTCTGTCTTAGCCTCTTTGAGAATTGTTTTAGTGTGAGCAAAAATGATTCTCTAAGAGGTTTATACCTTGCATAAAGGTGGGGTGGACTATGTAAATTGTCTGCTAAATGTATTTAAATTCACAGATTGGCAACCCTGTCTTTAGGCCTCCACATAAGAAAAAAGGATTCCCCTGTTTAACCAATGCGTAATATGATTCATAGGTTTCCCCCATTGATTTTAGCAAGCTTTGTAGTATTCTTTTTTTTTTTTTACCTGTGTGACAACAAATTACTGCTGCAAATACTGGACAGAAACTTGTAACTTAACATGACTGAAATGTTGTTTTGAATTCAGTGAAAGCTTCAGACGGTACAGTTGTGCGTACATGTCCTGTCTGCTCCAGTTACACAACAAAATGCACGGTCTCCTAATAATGGGTGACGTCATAGCGCATCTTATCGAAGTGCCTCACGTTTTCTTCGTGATGAAGCTGATGGAGAAAGGCGAGAGGTTGGCATAGCAACAGGAGTCAGGTGTTGCCACACGTGTGTGCGCAATATTTCATTTCACGGCGCTCATTTGTAAAAGCAGATGCTACTAAATGAGGTGTTTCCTGCGCATGCGTAAAGAGGCCTGCATTCACTCCATATGAAACGTTTATAACATCACGCGCAAACCTGTTATTAGCTTAATTGAATAAACTCCGCTCGTATATGAAGTGCGAGCGAGTGAGTGCGGTGCGTCAAAATACGAGCCCCATTCACTCCCAGATAGGAAGGCGTTTCTGTGGTCGTGCGCTCAGAGGGAGGTATGGGGGAGGGGGCTCCTGCGCATCACAAGTGACTGTGTGTGGATGGCGTGGGCTTCTCTCTCCTTCCTCCTAACCGCGCAGCATCATCATCACCAGCAGCACTCGGTTCACAGCAGCACAGCCATCCGCCTCCCCATCCTCCTCCCTGTCCTCTCCATCTCATCTCGGAGCTACAGCAGGACACGTCGCACGAATCGTGGTAAGATGCAATAGTATTTGCTTTAATTTATCTTTTTTTGCAACTATCATTAGGCAAAATGAATGAAGACGTCAGGGAAGAAAAAGCGGCGATGGGCGTGTTAATTATCACACAATTAAAGATTTGGAGACAATCATGGTCTGTAATCGGAGACAAATCGGGACAGGCTGTTGGCACTCGCGAGATTATCTCACTGGCAGATAATCAGCTAATAATCGGGGAGATTTGCAAGAGATTTATTTTATTGTTTAATCCGGGATCATTTTTGGACTGGGTAAATTGGCCTGTTAGGCCTTATAGTCACTTATGTTTCCCCAGAAGCCATTTGAGCCATTCAATTTTATGGGACATTTTGAGGAGGAAATGATTTCACTTTCACCATAGACGTAAGACAGTGGCTGTTTGACGACGTTATCTTCAGGTGTTAAGATTTCTCATCGCGATACTTGAGATAGGAATCTCCCTCTTGCTTTTGGTTGACTCTGATGTCGCTCTTTCTTGGCTTGAGCGCACAACGCCAGAGTATAAAGGCGATGCTAGATGGAGGCATCACAAACGAGTTGCTGCTGGCTGGGCTGCTCAAAATAAAGTGAATCAAATCCGCCATCCCCCCTGTCTCCCTCCGCGCACACAGAGGCCTGCTCTGACAGCGCTGTGCGTGCTGCTGGCTGGACAGCGCGCGTCAACTTGACAACAGGAACGAAGGAGAAGTATCTCAGCGCCTCCTCTGTCAATCTTTGGTGGGTTTTACTGTTACTCTGCTGCCTGGGATACACCAGCGTGGGGAAGGTTATTTACCTGTTGATTATAGGCCATATCAAGTGGATTTAACATTTTATTCCTTGACAATTTGTCTAAAACTTAAAGCAAAGTCGTTATGACATGAGTAGCCTACAGCCTACCCCACTGTACAAAATAGGAAGTGGATTTAAGATGGTTGCAATGTAGTTCCACTCGAAATTACTACAAATACCAGTGTTATACATCATAAATTACCCAATGTACTGCAAAAAACAGATATCTTGACAAGTTAAAATGGCTGGAATTAAGAATATTTGACTGTAATTTGAGTAATTCTCACTTGCCAAGTTTATCTGGTCAGATAAGAAATTGCATCTTATTTTTGGTGCAAAAATACGTATTTACCTGTTCCAACTGCAAAAATACAAATCAAGCTAAAATACTAATTTATCTCGTTTATCCAGTTTGGGGTGTTTTTACTGGACATTTTAAAGAAATGTACACTATTTTCTGCATTTTTTGATTTTTTTGGTTGATGATTTCCCAAAATCATCTTAGGGCCCAGAGGTTCTATGCTGGGGGGCCGGATTTTGCCCCCGGGCCTGACGTTGCCTACCCCTGCTCTACACTGTTCTCCCACTATAGCCCCAGCAGTAGCCACATTGGCCTGTTGAGTTTTATGCATAGATTAGGCAATCTGAACAATCAAAAATAGTTTCTTCCTTACCTGCTGTCTAGAAAGTTTTAAAATTACTCACTAAAACTTCACAATTTGGCTACTAAGATCTGATAAAGACTAGCCACAGTGGGCAGTGAGCAGAAAATGGATCACCGCCCACAACAAAATGTTCAAAAATCTCAATTTGCTCGCTGTATATTGGCTATCGACTCCTCAGCTGCCAGTAACCAATGCCATGAGATATTTGCATTTCCCACGAGGCCAGTGACCTTTTCATTCGGTGCAACCAGCAGTGGAAAACACAAACGCCTCACAGGTTCAACACCGCTTCATCAGACATGTTCAAACCGTGTTCCTTTTACATTACACCGTCCTGCTGCGTTTTTTGATGGCCACCCACGCATACGCTCGGACGTCCACCGAGGCGTGAAAGAGTTTGTTTGGCTTATTGTTATTCCATCTCCTCCGACATCTGACATCTTTTCTATTGAAACAGCTTTACTCAGAGCGGCACTTGATGCATGTGTTTGTGTTTCAGGAATGGGCCAAAGCGATTATGGCCCTGTAAGAGCTCCAGCAGCAGATATGATTAGCCTTGAGAGCGCCGGTCTTTAGCTGCTCTGACCAGACCCAGGGGTAAAGCATTGATCTTTGCCAATATTATGCGCATCTACCCACCAGAGTCCTGAGCCGCACAGCCAAACGCAGGATGTGAAATAGCCAGGGGAAGATTTGCAATGGTAATCTGCAAAACTGGAATAATATCTTGCTTGTTAGCTTTTTCTCTTCTCTCCGATAGACAGGCGGCACAAGGGAATAGTCCATGTTTTGCAGTGCCCAAAATATTTCAGTGCGAGGTTGTTTGGCTTGTTAGAATGGATGGATGAAAGTGGAAAGAATGATTTCTATTCTGAATGGAACTCTTAGATAGGCCTGCACAATAAATCGCAAATATATTAGGTGATGCAATATCTGGATCTTAAGAAGCCACGATACATCGCAAAAACACCAGTCTTCCATCTGACTGGGATTGATTCAAAAGTCGTTATGACATCAGTAGCCTACAGTCTACCCCACTGGACAAAATAGGAAGTGGATTTAACCTCTTAAACCCTATAGGACCCAAATTGGGCACTAAAATCTCTCTCCTTCCTCTCCCTCTGTCTCTTTCCTTCCTCTCTCTCTCTCCTTCCCCTCTCTCTCTCCTTCCTCTCCCTCTGTCTCTTTCCTTCTTCTCGATCTCTCCTTCCCCTCTCTCTGTCTCTTTTCTTCCCCAGGACCCAAATTGGGCCTGTTGGGGTTTAAGAGGTTAAGATGGTTGCAATGTAGTTCCACACGAAATGAAAGCAATCATCTTCAAAAAGTAGCATTTCTCACGATGGCCCCAACTCGCACTTGCTTTGGCTGTAGGTCTACACTGTTCTCCCACTATAGCCCTATAGAATGATTTCTATTCTGAATGGAACTGATAGGCCTGCACAATAAATCGCTGCTCACGTCATCAGTGACATCAGCTGGAGGCAGGAAGTGAGCAGGAGAAATAAGATTAAACCAAATCTAGCCATTATAAGTGTAAAACTACAACTATAAAATGTGGTCCTGTTGAGGCTTAAGCTGCAAGATCAAGAGGAACGACATTTGAGACGATAAAATAAGGGTTTATCTGATATTTACAACAACAGTTAGACATTTGTTTATCGTTACTATGACAACAGCTACAATGGAAATAGGTCGGGATCTAGCTTTCCGCCTCCAGCAATATCTGGATCTTAAGAAGCCACGATATATCGCAAAAACACTGGTCTTCGATCTGACTGAGTTTGGTTCATTGTTTCGTGATGGGATTTATGGCTCTTTGATGGGAGCCATGTCAATCTGTTCATTTTTTATTTACGAAGTTGTTTTTAATAACTCATTTTATCTGAGACCCAACCGCTGTGAGGCACTGTGTATGAAAATAACACTTTGAGCAACAATTAATGACAGGACGCTACTGCTTTCCCTATTGATGTTTTCTGTAGAAGGATTTCCCTGGTGTGGAGAGCTCTGCTGGTGCACTGTACTGTTTCTTGACTTTGTTCCTTGTAAATCTGTAAAACAGTTTATGAAGAACGTAAAGACTTCACCAGTTGGAACCGATCACTTTAATGAGTCATTCTTTGCCAACCCCCGTTATCGCAATATTGCACACCCAAATACAGTTGTGCTCATAAGTTTACATTCCCTGGTAGTGTTTGATTGTTTTTGGCCATTTTTCAGAGAATATGAATGGTAACACAAAAACCTTTTTTTCACTTATGGTTAGTGGTTGTGTGAAGACGCTGGTTACTCTTTTCAAATCATAATGACAACAGAAACTAGCCAAATGTCCCTGATCTGAAGTTTACATATTGTGCATCTTGAAACAAACACCACTTTTTTCAGAGAGTCCTGTATTTTCAGCTCCAGTTATTTGTGGGTTTTTCTTTGCACCTGAACTATTTTTCTGCAGTTGTTGCTGATCATGTAAAGATCAGGGACTTTGAGTAGTTTCCATTTCATTATGATTTGAAAAGAGGAAACTCGGTTCTTTGACAATAAATGGCTTCGCAAAACCACAAACCATGAGTGGAAAAAAGGCTTTTGCGTTGTCATTCATATTCTCTAAAAAATGGCTGAAAAATCTAAAATTCTGCTAGGGGATGTAAACTGTTTTCCATATCGTGCTGCCCTAGCCATGACGTTCTGCACTGCGGGTATAAACAATACATGTCTTAGCTGAATGGTCGCACTCATTTGTAGAAGATACTGAATTTTAGATGCCAATGACGCCCTGTATTGTGTTAAAATTTGACCCTTTGGGGGATTTGACCTGGCTTGTGAAAGCATGATGAGATAGGAAATGTATGGACTGCAATAGGTTGTGTTCATGTTATAGAATTCTGTTTTAGTTGGAGCAGGCGCCAATACAGAAACAGTTTTTGAAAGAATTTTGAAAAAAATTGACAAATCGTAAGCAAAGATTCTTCAGTCTTCATCTGTACTCTGTAGTTGAAGTGTAGGACTTTTCGATCTTAGTCCTAAGATCGTCATCAGCGTGACAAAAGTTTTCCCTGATCAGTATTTGGTAGTGACTGGATTCACAAACCTGACATATTATTCTTACGACTGAAAGTCCTTTCTACTGACCAACACATGGTTTTGAATATTGTCACCACTTTTTGACACCATCCATCCACTTCTGCTTATCCGGGGCAGCAGTCCAAGCTGCTCGGATCACATTGCAACAGTCCCTTATGGCTCCTCCTGCATGTGGTGGGTCCTCGGGAGGGCGGCCTCACAATGCTTCACCTCTTGGTGACATAACTGGCCTTGATGGACTTTTATGACACTTTTTGACACCTTTATGAGAAAATAATTGGACTTTAGTAGTTCATATGTTCTGACAGAGACATTGGACCTTTTACCTGTTTTTGTTTTATGTGGATAAGCCCAGGAATTCAGAGAAATTCGAATTTTGATCAGGCACAATGCACAAAAGACACAATTAAAGATGCCATGTGCCAGATTATAGCAAAAAAAAAAAAAAGCAAATTTCCACCTGCAGGCCCTGGACAGGTTGATGTGAGCAATAAACAAAGACTACTGTAGTCATTTTACTATATAGCACAGAATTTACAGCTGCCCTGTACCTCTATTTTAAACTATAGGCTCAGTTGAGTCAGTGTTTCGGTGTGACGGTGAATTGGTTGGTTGGACGACAAAGCCAGTGTGTCCTTGCTCAAGTCAAGGAAAAGGAATCATGGATGTGTGTGCAGGATCTCTTTACATGCATGCCTTGTCCTGCTAACATCGAGCCAATTTGACCCGCTGAGGAAAAAGAAAAAGTTTAGTCACCTCCGGCTCATAGATTCTGTCCCATTGCCACTGCTGAGCAAGGCCAACGTTACCCCAGCCATTGTCAGTCAGTGTAGGAAGTAGAACAGTGTTATTAACAGGAGATAAATCTTTTCTGGCTTTTTCACACCTGAACTGCTGCTGCGCCTGAGGTCTAGCATCTTTCATTTTACCATCAAAACTACGGCAGAACAATATATTGCAAAAAAAATGTTGTATTGTGAAATTAGGTGATTCAATATCCATAGATAAAAACAATTAAGTCTTCCATCTGACTAAGATTGACACATTTTTTGCAAAGTCAACCTAAAAGAAAAGAAAACGCATGGACCTTATAAATGTGCAAAAGGTCAGTCTTGTTTTGACACAATTTGCTGAATCTTCTTCCGCTTATCCACTTCCGGGTCGGATCGCATTGCACCAGTCCCTTATGGCTCCTCCTGCAGGTGGTGGGTCCAGGGGAGGATGGCCCCACGACGCTCCTTCACCTCTGGGCGACGTAACTGTCATTGTAAGAGGCTTCTGAACCGCTCTTGGTCTGACCCGTCACCTAGGACCTGTTTGCCCTGGGAGACCCTACAAGAGCATAATGCCCCAGACAACAAAGCTCCTAGGATCATTGTGCAGCCCCAATCCAAACACTGATTTTAGATGAGCCCCGCGTTAGAGTGGTTCACAAAATTAATTTTCGCCACATTTCGCCAGATTGCTTTCTGCCTTGTTCCATTAATATCGTAAGCATCTGTACCAAAAATGGAGTTAAGTGCTGCACATTTAGGGGTGGCACACTTTTTCACAATTTTGAAATGGTCTAGGGGCATTTTTTTGTATTATTTTCGCCTGGTATTTATTTTGTTTTATTGCTTCTGAAACACCTCCACATGGTGCACCATCAAGTGCTTGGACTCTTTATTTTCATAACAAATTGAACTAGTATCATCTGAATGCTGTAGTCGACTCATATCAATGAAATACTCATCAGCAGAAAAACAACACAAAAATATTATGTCGAAAATTTAATTTCTCACCTTTTGACCTAATTTTTTTGTTGTGTTTCTGCTGATGAGTGCTTCATTGATATGACTCGACTACAGCATTCAGGTGATACTAGTTCAATTTGTTGCGAAAATAAAGAGTCCAAGCACTTGATGGTTCATCATGTGGCGAAAACAAAATAAATACCAGGCGGAAATAATACAAAAAAAATGCGCCTAGGCCACTGGTTCCCAAAGTGGGGTCCGGGGCCCCTGGAGGTCCTCACAGGCACTGTAGGGGGGGCCTCCAATGGTTGTACACAAATCAATTGCATCAAAATAAATTGAATGAATGTGTTTATATATAATCTAATTTACCGTATTGTACATGTAAAATTAAACCCATTGGAAAACCATGACATTTTCTTTTAAATAGCGTGAATTCTTATCATAGGGGGCCCCCAAGACATCTTTGGATTTGTAAAGGGGCCACGACACTCTCAAGTTTGGGAATGGTTGCCCTAGACCAGTGGGGCCCAAAGTGGGGCCCGGGGGCCAAATTTGGCCCTCCAAGGGGTGTCATTTACCCCTCAAGATGGTACTGGGATATATATAAGGTGCTCGGCGTATATATCTACAGTGCAGAAAGATTTTTGACCATGATTTGCGCATGTAAATACTTTTATCTGTCAAAGCAATATGTCTTTGTACATTTGGAATAATAATAATAATAAAAAAAAACATCTTGCACCTTTTGCGCTTAAAAATTAGGAAATACATTAAATTTTACTTGAAAAAAGACAAAAATCTATTTCCTTTTACATTTTTTACTTGGCAAGGGGGGAAAGGGAATGTTATTTGTATAGCGTTTTTCATATGACATAGTCACACCCAAAGCGCTTCACACAAGTCATTAAGTCATTAATTGCTTAAAATATGGTGAAATATTCTTAAACCCAGAAAAGTTCACTTATTAAGATGTCATTTTTTGCAGTGTACTTTGATTAATTTGACTGAACAGACTATTACTCCTTAATAAGGACACCAAAACTCAACAGCACAGTTATTAAAGGGTATTTTAATCCTAGATCTGGTTAAATTTGTTTTTTCTTCATCTAAAAACTGTATTGCATTTGGCCCTTTGTTCACTGACAGTTTTCCATTTTGGCCCTCCGTGTAAAATACTTTGGGCACCCCTGGCATTTCAAAATTGTGAAATGTGCAGCGATTGACTCCATTTTTGGTTCAGATGCTTACAATATCAATTGGAACAAGG
>OMNZ01031689.1:0-14826 GCA_900303255.1 Lesueurigobius sanzi
ACTGTCATCTAGATTATTTGGTTTATTTCATGACAATTTTTACTGATTCTAAGGTAATCTCACTTGAATTAGGGAAATAAAACTGCCCAAAGTCCAATTTTCTTACCCCATTGGTAAATTAATTTAAATAAAAAAGAAACTAAGTAGAAATCTATTGAAGCAAGTCAAAACAAGTGGTTAGAATGAGGTCAAATGAGCCACTAAAACAGCTCAAATTTAGATAAATAAGATGAATTTGGGTCATTTAAACTTCTAGATATTTACTTTTTTGTGTAGATGACCAATAATTTAGTATAAGTATCGAAAAAGGTATCGTTCAGGTATCGGTATCGTAAACCAAGTATCGTTAAAGTACTAGTATCGAAAAAACATGAAAGGTACCCAGCCCTACTCCTAAACAAAGATTTGTTTCTGTTTTAGGTGTTAAGGTTAAGGTTAAGGTGAACTTTATTGTCCCCGTAGGGAAATTTGTCCTTTGCATTTGACCCATCCTTCGTTGCCGCTGGGGCAATCCGTCAGGAGCAGTGGGCGACCGCAGTGCAGCGCCCGGGGACCCATCTCCAGATGTGAAGCCAGGCTCATGGTCAGAAACACCTGGCTGGAGGATTTAACCTAATGTGCATGTTTTGGGTTGATGGGGGAAACCGGAGCACCCGGAGGAAACCCATCCAGACAGGGGGAGAAACATGCAAACTCCACACAGAAAGGCCGCACGGGCCGGGAATCGAACCCGGGACCTTCTTGCTGTGAGGCAAGAGCGCTATCCACTCTGCCACCGTGCCGCCTCCATTAAAAAATGGAATGATCTTAGTGATCAGTTTAAGTTGATAAATACTTTGTCAAACCTTAAAAAATCTTTAAAATGTGAATTGATGAATGCGTGAACACATCGATTTCCTAATACACATATATTACATTGATTGAGGAATTCTGTTTATGACAAATGCTGAATCTGATGTGATGTTGCGAAAAAAGCAACTTGCTTCTGCCCAAAATAAATATGATGTTGTGTCGTATGTGAGCAACAAAAATAGTAATTCAATCCCTTATTAATTTAAGAATTGGGGAAAGATTTGAGGATTCAGAAGATTATAGCATTGGAATGGAAATTAAAAGGAAAGAAATGTAGAGAATTGAACAGGATTACCGTATTTTCCGGACTACAAGTGGCACTTTTTCTCATAGTTTGGCTGGCCCTGCGACTTATACTCAGGTGCGACTTACAGTATATATTAAAATATATAATTTCACATGTTTGTTATTTTCACACTGACAGAGATGGCACTCTAGGCTTATATACCGGTATCTACTACTCCTGTAGTACCACTGAAAATGCTAAATTTAAACTTGGATTCATTTCAAAGAAAGAAAATTAAGTTCAAAGAAAAGGTTAAAAAGAAAACATGTAACTGCATGAGTGACAGTTTCAGTGTGTTTAGTTGTTTATTTTTACTGATAATTAGGAGTTTTAGTCATTCACTTTCTAACTAATCATTTTTTTGGCTGGTGCGACTTATAGTCCGGAAAATACAGTAGTTGTGTAGTTGTGATAGTACTAGTTGTGGTTTCAGATGTGTAATGCGGCTTAAACCAGGAAAACCATTTGAAACGCTGATCTTGGAGGATGAGAAATCTGCGACTTGAGAGCAGCCTCGTAGTGTTATCTTTGTAGACATAGAGTGAAACATATCATTAAAAATTGTGTACTTTTGCGCAGAAAGTGAAAACCATATTTTGCTAGAGAAAATTAGAATAAGATAAGAGTGATAAAGTACATCGGGGAGAGCAGGGAGATATCATCAAATGGAGTGGAGAGGAAGCGGAGAACTTGAAACAAAACAAGGGCTTCGGTTTGAGGGAAGAAATCAAAGCGGATAAAAGGAAATTGTTGCCTGTGTTCGTGGCAAGGGGCTGTGTGGAGCTGACAAGACGCAGCGTTATTGAGCTCTCTGTTTGAGGCTATTGCCCTCAGCACAAAAACACGAACAATAAAAAGATTGTGGAGAGATAAGGCGTGGGAGAGCGAGAGAGAGAGAGACAGAGATTCCCTGAAAAAAATTCAATTCACGGTTGTAAAAGTTTCCAGAGCACATCAGAGGACAAACTGCCGCGCCTGGTGCCGAAGATAAAAGATTTTATATCAGCGCGAGGATGTTGCGTGTAGGAGATTGAATATCAAACTACAAGCGTTAATTTAGTGAGATATTTGTACAGTATGTATCAAGATTCGGTACTGGCACGGAGCGTACACAAGCTTGACTGTATGTCCTTACACTGATACACTGATAATTTGCTATGATAGAGTTGTTATCATTGTGTCTGTTGTTATCTAATCTAAAGAGCACATGTATATAGAAATAAATGTGCAATTAGTATTACATGTAATCTTCTGTGTTTAGTCCATCTTTAATGCTTCACATCTAGATCTAAGAAGTTGCAATATCATTTCTAATTTGCTTTTGTCTTCACCCAGGGCCTGACTCATCTCCACCACCACAAAGTCATCCATCGGGACATCAAGGGCCAAAATGTGCTGCTGACGGAGAACGCGGAGGTCAAACTAGGTCAGTCTGTCACCTAAGCTGTTTTTTTTGTTTCTTTTTCGCTTGACTACTGGGGGGGGGGGGCAGTGCACAATCTAAGGTTTCGTGAAGCACATGGACGTGTGTGTGTTTTCTGCATTTCCTTTCTCCTTTCTGCTGAGCCCACTCATCTCTTTATAGCTTTTAGACTGCTGAAGAAGGGACTCTCTCTAAAGCCCAGTGGGGTGGAGATTATAAAGTGTCTGCTACTCAGTAAGGCCCACCCATATGCTCCGCTCAGCCGTGGAAAAACACAATGACGAAAAGTACAATGCAACCTATTTTCGAAAAACAATCTTTGTGCATGTTGTCTAGTTCAGTCTGTCAAATTGTTACTCCTTTGAAAGTTCTGTTTGTTACTAGAAGAAAAAGAAACCTTTATATATAGCATTTTTCACAGATAAAATCACAAAGCGCTTCACAGAGTGCATCAAAAACAGCAAAATATAAACGAGTAAAATGAAAAACAGTCACAGAACTTGTCAACTAAAAGCTTGAAGTGTCTTCTGCTGCTTTTTAAAAGAATCAGCAGAGTCGGCCACACGGAGAAGGTCGTTCTAAAGTTTTGGCGCTTTATAGCAGATTTTTGGGACCATGGAGGAGAAATTCATTCAGATGAGAGAGCATCACTGCAGCGCAACCATGTGTCACGCGTAAAGGCTTTGTACTGTGTCCCCCACACTTTCAGAGACCATAATGCGTCACCAGGCTTGTTCTGTGCTTAAAGTGTGCACCTCACTGTGCCGATGATATACCATCATGTCATTTAGCTGAAAGTGAAAGCTTGTTCTCTCTATTTTGCACTCCCAACTACTGCCTGCAGAGGGAGCTCCAGGCCAATTTGAAACCATGACTAGTTGCCCAGTCTCTCAAAAAATTGACCTTTTGGAGATTTAAATCATGCTGTAATGTTGCCAAAAACATCTGGACAGGAGTAGTATTTCACTTCATTCATGACATTTTGAGTAATCCCTGGGTAATCCTCTTTATTTTGGCAGTTTTTTTTCTTCCATTCTTTTCATTCTTTATGTGAGCAGTTGGGTTATCTGCAAAACAACATACTGTATCTAGTAATAGAAGAGAGAGAGAAACGAAAGCAACACAATGCTCAAAAGGAGTAGGCTGAAGCAAAACTCTTATTTACGCCTACCCCTGACTTACTTACTACAACATTCTGTGACTACTGTTTACATTCAGTAAGTTATGAATCAATACCCAGTTTCTTTCTTCTACGTTTTCAGCCCTTTGTCTGTACTTTCTGGATAAGATTGCATCATTATTAAATCCTCAAACTGTCTGCCACATTTTTGAAGCCCATAATCTAACATTGGATCGCTTCTGAGCTGTTTTGCGCTGAATGTGTGTTCATCTTGCCGTGCTGAAGCTGCTAACTACGCGGTATCAAAACTGAAAGTTACTGTATTACTCAGGTAGTCCCACTGCTGCCTGCGGGGGGAGCCAAAGGCAAACTCTTCAACAACGCCTGTATTTGGTGGTATTCCTACATAGACATTATTAACAATCTAACGAATCCTTCTTTTGCAGTCGACTTTGGTGTTTCGGCGCAGCTGGACCGAACGGTGGGGCGGAGGAACACTTTTATCGGGACGCCGTATTGGATGGCTCCAGAGGTCATCGCCTGTGATGAGAATCCAGATGCCACATATGACTTCAAGGTGCCTGAGCGGTTGCTATGAAGACAGCTTTTATCGCCGCTGGTGTTTATGCGCTGTGTCTCTTTCATTGCAGAGTGATTTATGGTCACTGGGGATCACGGCGATAGAGATGGCGGAAGGAGCTCCACGTATGTAGTCAATAATTTAGGCCCGCACATTTTTACTGCCCAAGAAAAGAATGGAAAGTAGAGAAGTGAAGCTACAGCGCTGAGTGTGACGTGTCAGCGTTTGGTGCAGGTGCATCTAGATAAAAATGTGTGAAAAGATCTAAAGTCTTAGAGTGAATCAGTAGATTGTGTCAAGCAAAAAAAAAATGCTAAAACGAAAATGTTAATGGAGTATATGAGCAGAGAGCCCATGTGACTTCCGACTGGACAGTAAGTTCGGGACGTACCTTCCGCCCCCCGTTCATTGCCATTGAGTAGTTAGCATATCTCACACAAATGAAGAAATACCTCAAGATTTGTCAGCGGACAGCGAATCACTGATACGATGTGATGTAACCACTTAACTGGAACGAACGTCTGTGCTCATAACCAGAGGTGTTTTTGCCTCGACGCTAACGGCTAACACCAAATAAAAAATAAAAGTAGCGCAAAGTTTTGAACAAGCATGCACAATAAAGAAGCGGCCTGTCTGCCGTTTAATTTTTATTTACAGAACTAGTAGCCATTAGCTCCGAGATAAAAGTTCCTACCTCGATGAACACTGACGTTTCCTCCAGCCCAGTTTTCACATCCAGCATCAGTAAATCGCTGTCCACCACGTTATCCTCAGATATTTTTGATTTGTGTGAGACTTCCATGCGATTTGATGGCGAGCGGAAGGACGCTCCCTGTCTTACGGTCCAGGAAGAAGTCGCGTGTTGGTTCTGTGCATATAGCCCATTCATGTTATAGGACACATATCATGCAACATCGACTTTTTTTTAACCATGTTGTTCCCTCGTCAAAAACACACCTGGAGCAGTATTTCACTTCATTCACGCAGTTTTGAATTAATTCTGCTTGCGTTGGTCCTGTCATGTTGACATCTGACTATTTGCAGCGGACTGAAACACAAATTCATTCTCAGTCAGTTTGTCCTGAAGCCGACGCTGCTAACCACATGATTAAATCAAAGCTAATGTTTATTTTTACCATGCAATTCCCACTCTTGGCTGTAGGGGGCAAAATCCTCATCAGCCCTGGCACAAGTATTTATGAACATTGTGTCATCCTCATAGGCTATTTGCATTTATAAAACGTAAAATATCAATGGACAGACATCCTAATGAAAGACCTTAAGCCTGTTTTTAAGATGTATATGCGTGATATGTCCACTTATATATACATATAGATTGAATAACTAATAATATTTATAATCATTTAGATTTTAAGTCAAATCTCAAATTGCTAAGGTGGGCTAGATATATACTAACAACTTAATGAGCATTATGCTAAAAAAAAAAAAAGTACACAAAATACTTCTACTAATGTGCTATTGTTACTTTTAGCTTTAACTATTGCTTGCCACTATCCAAGATTTATTCCAAGATTTGACACAAAACGAAAAGCAAGCTACAATTAAGTACAATTTTCATCAAATAAGTATATTTTCACTTGATTTCAGTTGTCAAATCCATATTTACTGGAATTAAGATGTTTTTTTACTTATTCTAAGTGCATGCTTATTCCACAGAATCTCAAATTAAGATGAAATATTCTGAATTCATTTAATATTTTTTGCTGTGAAATTCAGTATGCCATAACTTTACAGTAACCCGTTCACCCATTATGATTAGACCTTGTATTGCCTACTATGTCCTGAAGTTGCATGGCTCTATCAGACTAATTTATGGTATTTAGCCGGACACTTAACTAACAAGAGTATCCCAGGCTGGTGTGTGTACATCGACTGCAGTGTTATCAGTATTGACAGATGATATCGATCAGCGAACAGGGCCACTCCAGCTCTGACTTTATGCCATAATGATGTTTGGTCCAATTACCCGCTCACAGTGCCTATAGTACATGCCAGCCTCTCACCTGTGATTTGTATCTTTTAGCGCTGTGTGACATGCATCCAATGAGAGCGCTGTTTCTCATCCCACGTAATCCTGCCCCCAGGCTAAAGTCAAAGAAATGGTAAGTCTGGATTTTCCACCATATTATATGTGTTATATTAGTAGTCATAACTGCACCAACCACTCAGGTGGGCACAGCGTTTACACTAGGGATGCACCGACCTGATACTGGTACTGAAAAAATACATGTTTGGTCATTGATTCTATATATGGGATTGCACCGTTGACTGCTTTTCAAATTCGAGACTAAAGGCGGGATTAACAAACCCAGCGTAAACCAATTGGAGAAACTCTGATGTGACACAAATCCAATAGGAAGAGTGGCGAAAATATCCTTTTTTAACCTTCAGAGCAGCCAGTTGTTGTGGTTTTAAGGACAAGTTCAGCTCATTCAAAACCGGAAGATAAGGCTGTGCTAAAACACCGCTCCGTGCGGCCGCCATCACATTCTGGCGCTGAAAATGACGCATCGCTAACGCCCACCTCCCGTGCTGTGATTGGTCCGGTAGCGTTCTCACCAGAGCTTGAGCCAGTCAGTGCTGCAATCCCAGACTGTCTTCCAATGTATCTCATACTGTGCGTATGAGTCTGCTTGGCTTGCCATGCTAGTAGGCTAAGGCTAGCTTCAACCAACTGATTCACAGCTAAAGTAGTGAAATAGGCTTATATTGACCACTAGTCTAGGTCTCTGTGTTTGTATTTTAGTTTTTTTGCAATACTGTAACACGATTACTGATACAATATGCAGTATTTGCAATGCATTAATGATCAGATCATTTTATGTTGGAAGTTGTCTCTATTCATGTAACAACAAATATGCCATCTACAAACCTACCTTTGTGAAATTCACTCGGTATGGGCTGGTACCGGGTATCAGTACTCAAACCCCAAGTATCGGTATCAGCATCGGAAGCAAAAGAAAATCTGGATCGGTGCATCTCTAATTCATACATAGGCCAGGTGGCTAAAGTGTCTTGGCCAAGGACACAAACAATAGCATCCACTGGTTGGAGCTGGAATCCGAAGCACCAGCCTTCAGGTTGGTTTGTTTTGCCTGGACGGCGCATGCTAATGAACATGCATGAGACTCTGCATGTGAACACACCAGATTGTAGCCATATGTTAATTTCCACCCATAGTTCTGCATTCACGCTCTTCGACACACTTGGTTTTCACTTGGCCAGACTACACACTTTCCCGATAGGTTGCCATATTATTCTTTTGTTTTGTTTTTGAATATTGTCACCACTTTTGGACGACATTATGAGGAAATAACAGAAGACATTGTTGTGACTGTTCTTGTTTCATGCTAATTGTTCCAATAATGTCAAAGATATTAACCATGATTTTGACTATTACCACTGTTACCACCATTTTAAACTAAAAGAATGTTGTGATATCATATCGACGCAACCTAGTCTGGGATCCGGCATCATCCCTGCGAGGTCTGATGGGCAAGATTGACAGGTGGATTACCAAAACAAACATGGCTGCTTACCTGGAGTATTGATAAAGAACTAATACAAACCATACAGAAGACTGAGAAACAGCACTGCATCACTGCACTCTGTTAGATTGAGATGAGAGAATCTATACATTTTGTATACATGATTAGATTGATAATAGGAATGATTGGTGGTCCAGCTTCGGAGCAGAAAGCAGGAGTGGCTCGGCTGGTGTTACTGTATTTAATGGAGCAAGCAGAGCCACTTCCACCTGAAATACACAATGCTCTCCTTCTGAGTATTGTCAACGCTGACCTCAATTGCCTCCAAAACTTTCTCACTCCGTACCATTGTGTGTGTTTCAGGTCAAAGAAGTTCCAGTCGTTTATAGAGACCTGTCTGGTGAAGAGCCACACCCAGCGGCAGAGCACCGAGCAGCTGCTGAAGCACCCGTTCATCCGCGACCTGCCCAACGAGAGGCACATCCGCATCCAGCTCAAGGACCACATCGACCGCACCAAGAAGAAGAGGGGGGAGAGAGGTGCCACACTCACACTGTCTCGGGCTGGATGGATTTGGGAGAATTATGGGACAGTATCTAATTGCGATTGTGTTCATAATTTGCGATTCATGCGTCAATGAGGTAGGTTAGATCTGTGGTTCTTAATCTCAACTGATGTAGATTTAGGACTCGGCATCAAGGTATCATTTCAAGCTGCGGCCCGATAAAAATATCAATTTAAACATGCATTATGTAACTTCAAAGTGGAAAAAAAAATCACCATCACAGTGGCATCTATGACGCTCAAGGATCAATTGTTTTGAGGGTTTCGTGCCAGAAATGCTACGTCCATTCAGCCACTAGGATACTAACGCTGGGCTCACACTTAATCCGCGAACATCGGGAGACTTAAAAAGTCATTAAAATCAATGTTGCACACTCACAGTAGCTCCGCGATGTCCGGCGTTCCGGAAAGAATCGGAGAGGAGTCTATTTTTGGCGGACGCCGGAGCAGCCCCTGATCAAGCTCACGGGAATATTAGTCAGGCGGCGATGGGAGAGAAGATCTGGTGAAACTCAAAATAAAGTCAACTACAAACTTGGTGCAAACCCGCGGTAACTTTGAAAAAAAGTAAACAAGAGACACACGCGGTCATGAGGAGCTTCTACAGGGGACTACATTTTCATCCTAGAAGAGGGATCGCTATATTTAGATTTTTGAGGATTTCTGAGGGCAGCAGCAGAAAGAATGAGCATGGAGTGGGCTACTGGACTTCTGGCAGTGAATGATGTGTTTTATCTGCCTTTGTTTAGCTATAAATGCTCTGTTTGCTAGTTTTTTCCGTATGCACGTAATTGTTGACGCGTGAAAGCCCGTAAACTCGTGGGTTTGATCGAGCTCTGCACAGTACTTGAATTTTGACGAAAATGCGGACTGGATCAGGACCAGAACCGGGGAGTGGCAGTGTGAGTCGCAATACTATCATGATAATATATATTTAAAAATGACAACCATCCTGCCAGTTCATGATCAATAAAAAGGCTTAATAAAAAGGTCTAAACAAATTTTAATCCAATAGACCCTTCAGGATCACAGAGTTTTTTTGATCATAAGGACCATCAAACACAATGTAAACTATAGTGATTTTGGGCAAAGGCCGACGTCTCACTGCAAATGGCCCTAGCGAACCACTTCTGGGCCCCGACCCCCCACTTAGGAACCACCGAGTAACAAACCGTTCTTCTACTTAAACATAGTGTTCTAAATTTATAGTCATTGTGCTCTCAGCTCTACAGATGCCATAACCACAAATGGGCACTTTGAAAATCAACCCTGAAGAAATACAGCTGCACGTCTGTGATAAAACGCTACACAAGATACGCCTCAACTGTCCAATATTATTTATTCAGGCAGAAATAAAAGCCACGCGCTGCTTCCTCCCCCCCCGCGTAACCCACACACACTGTGCATTATCGTGGAGAAACTGTCAAACTGCCACATTAGACGCTCGAGCAAACCCCGTCCCGCGCGCTAGATGTCGCGATGGTGTCTGTCATCGGCGAGACCAGAGCTTTCTGCAGCAGCTGTCACGTTGTCACTCGGAGACACTCGGTTTTCAAATGTCGACTTCAAAACTGTGGGTTTTCCAGACACTGCTCAAAGCTGTGAGCGCCGCACGGCTGAGAGAGGCCCTATAGCACATCATCACACGCGCACCACTCCAGCACATTTCAATGACAATTTATGGCGCTATTCATAATTCAAAAGAAAGTGCAAGAGATGAGGAGATGGGGATGTATATTTCATGGAACACATGGCAATGATTTAGCTAAATGGTGTCATGAACATTTATTTATTCAAATATGATAGGCCTATTACCCTTATGAATAACTCTGCACACTGAGTAAAGGAAATGTAGTCGTCTCAATTTGAACTTAAGGGGAGTCACTGCAGGCAAAACTAAATATTTTAAATTTTCAGAAAGAAACAGATAAATGTTCTACTCTTTCGTAGGCAAAAATTCTTCAGTCTTCATCTGTACTCTGTAGTTGAAGTGTAGGACGTTTCGATCTTAGTCCAAAGATCGTCATCAGCTTAATAAAGACTTGAGCACGCTGTGGGTCTCTTCAGAGTAAACCAGAATGAGGAGTAACCTCTAAGTCCCTCCTCTCTTTACAATAAGGAGTGTAATTTTGTCTCCGTACAACTTTATGACTATTTTCTCAAAATACATTTTTCGCACATTGTGGCGACAACATCTCACTGCAAAAAGTGGTATCTTGATGAGTTAAATTTACTTGAATACCGAATATTTGATCTCAATTTCAGTAATTTGGACTTGTCAAGTAAAATGATCTGCCAATGAAAGTATTTTTGCATTTGCTATAAGATAAAACATATAATTTCAAGTCAGTGTAGATTTATTATCTAATTTTAAGTGCAAAATGTTGTTTTTCTTTCATTTAAGTGCAAAAATACTTATTCCATCCATCCATTATTTTTTTTTCACTTTATCTGGGGCCGGGTGGCGGAGGCAACAGTCTGAGCAGAGATGCTCAGACTTCCCAATCCACACCTCCTCCAGCTCTTCCTGGGGGATCCCAAGGCATTCCCAGGCCAGCTTAAAGACCTCGTCTTTCCAGCGTGTCCTGGGTCTTCCCCGGGGCCTCCTCCCAGTGGGACGTGCCTGGAACACCTCTCGAGGGAGGCGACCAGGAGGCATCCGAAACAGATGCCCGAGCCACCTCAGCTGGCTCCTTTCGATCTGAAGGAGTAGCGGCTCTGTTCCGAGCTCCTCCAAGGGTGCACCCAGCCACCCTCATTTCGGCCGCTTGTATCCACGATCTTGTCCTTTGGGTCATGATACTTGTTACTAATAAGTAATAATTTTACTTGACGATTCAAAATGACTCAGTATAAGGACAAATATTCTGAATTCAAGCAAATTTACCTCATCAAGATATCACTGTTTGCAGTGCACTTTAGTAGCTCCTATAGACTCCAAACTTTCCAGTCTTGTACTTCACTATAGTTTGAAGTTTTTTTTTTCCAGAGGATTTTTAATAGCTTGACAGATTGAGTTTTGAAAAAAAAAAAACCAAGGCAAAATTTTGAGAAACTTTGAATCCGCACAATTTTAACACTCAATTATTTGTTTCCAGATAAAAGTATATATACATTAAGAGAGCAAACTGGCCCAACAAATTTTGCCTGCAGTGTCTCCCCTTAAAAGCACCCTGCGCAATTAAATGGGATGAAATCAAAGCATTCATTTCCATCATGGATCCTGTGCTCGCCTTGCCAGTTGCCACCAGACTTGACTCACAATCTTGCTGAGACACTTTTGTCCTTTGTTCCCTCTCCGTAGATGAAACTGAATACGAATACAGCGGCAGTGAAGAGGAGGATGAAGAGCGAGATATGGGTGAACCAAGGTTAGTGAGACAAAAAAAAAACCCACCAATTGCGCTGCTGCCGTATCTCCCGTCATCTTTGGTGACTTACTGTATGGATGTTCTTTTCAGCTCCATCATCAACATCCCCGGCGAGTCGACTCTGAGGCGGGACTTCCTGCGTCTACAGCTGGCCAACAAGGAGCGGTCGGAGGCCCAGCGGCGGCAGCAGCTCGAGCAGCAGCAAAACGAAGAGCACAAGAGGCTTCTGCTGGCGGAGCGGCAGAAACGCATCGAGGAGCAGAAGGAGCAGCGCAGGAGGCTCGAGGAGGTAACTGTTCACATGGAGTTTGGCACATCCACTCGCAAACATCGGTTTATAGTGAAGGGGGGAAAAATCAGACCACGGCACTGGTGACAATGGGCCAAAAGTCACTCAACTCAATGTGTATTTATGTAGCATCTGTAAAGAACAACCAAAAAACCCTTACTTAACCCCTTAAATCCCAGCGTGCCAAATTTTGGTTGACAGTCCATTCAGTTGCAAATGAATCAAAGTTGACACTTCTAACAAAAGTAAGCACCATCTGGAAGGCCAAATGAAACTCCTGGGAGGGCTGAATTTGAGCTCCCCCTGGGTTAGATAATGTTCTGGGTCTTTATTTGCACAGGACTCGGTGAAGTGGAGGCAGGGATCTCTATAAACCTTTCAGAAAAATCTCTCAGTTGCCACAAAAATGATCAAAATTGCTGACTTTACGTTTCTTTAGAGTGGACCTGAGTTTTTATGTTTTCAAATCACAATTGAATCGTCAAATTTTTTGTATTTGATGGTGCTTTTGTCAACTATTTTGGGCCCACTGCGCCTTGTGTGTCCAATTTGGGTCCTGTGGGGTATAAGAGGTTAACCAGTATTTATGTGTCTAAATACATTCTCAAGTTCTCAACTGATGGGTCGTCAGCCTTTTCCGGGAGACATTTATTTCTCTTCTGAAAAAGCACTTGAGTAACAACAACAACCACGATTTTAGTTTAATTGGTTTATTTATTTCAATAAACAATAATCTGCAGGAAAATACTGTATTTTAACAGGTTCAAACTGCTGAGTGTTTTATCGTGGGTTGGAAAAAAATGTCTGTTAACACTCTCCCAGAAAAGTGCAAGGCGTAACAAAGCTGTACCCAATAACTAAAGTACATCGTAACAAATGTGTAACTGCACAGGAGCGCAGGGCTGGCTGTAATCTAAATTGAGAAGCTATTACCTGTAACTACAAGAAACAAGAGGGAACAGAGAAGAATAAAGAATAACACTGTGGAACAAAGAGAAACGACCCAATATGTAATGTGCTCATCAGTGGTTTCACTAGGGATCATTTTTCTCAGTCAGTTTGTTGAAGTTGAAGGACACGGTTGTAAAAAATCTGCCGTGAGCTATTTTCATCCTTCATTAATGAATCTCTCATTATACCTATTATGCATGTACGAAAACACAGAGATAACAGGATGAATGGATGCAAATCTGAAAATGATTTGTGAGCAGAATCATGGAACATGAATTAGGAAACTACATTGTGTTAAAATCTGTGTGTAAAACTCTCAAAGGATGGCGATGGATTGTTTTTCAATCCTTCAAAATGAAGGACAGCCTCAACATATTCTGTCAGAACTCAATTGAATTGAGAATTTCCAGTTAATGTAACCTCTGATGTACATTTTAACTAAAGTGTAACTCCACATGTACTTCCATGTGTAATTACTTTCTTGTTACCTGCACCTACACACTGAACTATGGGCTGTAATCGAAAGTCCATCCATCTATCTATCTTCCACTTATCCGTTGTCGGGTCGTGGGGGAAGCAGTCCAAGCTGCCCGAATCACGCTGCACCAGTCCCTCATGGCTCCTCCTGCAGGTGGTGGTCCACGGCAGGATGATGTTCCTTCACATCTGGGAGACTAACTGACCTTGATGATATCTCATCATAAGGAGCTTCTGTAATCTAAAGTGTTACCAAATATTCTTTTTTAAGTCTCTGCTTGTCATCCTGAGGAGAGGTTGGGTCCTGCAGCCATTTCTGTTAAGAACCACTGGCCTGCAGAAATACAAAATACAAATGCATCATGTTGCAAAACTAAAAACCACGAACCAAAGTCTCTACTCCATGGCAGGCAAATGTTTACAACTTTTTAAACTGCTCTAGTTTCTGGACATATTTCACATTCTTAAAATAGCACAGAATGAAACAGTGAAAAAAGCTTACACCTTGTAGTGACCTTGTCCACATCTGAATCATTGTGAATGAATGGAGAGGAATGACGACCAGTGAAAGGCATCTTATGTAAAAAAGAATGTCCATAATATTTATAAAAGAAAAATCAAACATGCACATCAAGGCTTTCTATCATTTACTCTTAACTCTACCTGTTTTTATATATACATTTTAAAACTTCAACAACTTGATTGACCATATAAACATGTATCGCGTTCCTTACAGTATAAATACATTTGTCTCTCGTATTGCACCACGCAGAGTTCCTTTTCTCCTCTGTGCCCTCTACTGTAATTAATCATTTTCTTTTTCCTGCTGAGACTAAAGCGGAGCGTCCAGACACACAAAAATACACGCACACACACGCACAGCACACTCCCCCTCCCCAGTGTCCGTGTCTCAGTTCCAGAGCGCAGGCTTAGACCAGGAAATCCTCAGTCCATAATCCATGCTCTCTTTCGGGGCTCCCACCAGGGTTAGCCTCCCCGACGCACCGCTAAGTACCATGACTCAACGAGAGCTAACACGGACGGCGCTCTCCAGAGTGAAGTGGATGTGTGCGCGAAGGCATTTATGGGCCGAGTTTAGAGCAATCACTACATGTCCCCATTTTGGCTATAAATAAGGACAAGGGCTGCATATTATTAGGAAAACGCATGATTTTACATTTCCTGACATATTCTGAGACGTTGTGTGCAGTTTGGGGACAAAAGTAAAGTTCTCTGTCATTTACCTTTGTGTAGAAATGTTTGTGCAATCCATCATGTCCCCGTTTTGGCTATAAATAGGGACAAGGGCTGCATAATATTAAGAAAACGTATCATTTTACACCTTTATGGACATATTCTGTGAAGTTGTGTGCAGTTTTGAGACAAAAGTAAAGTTCTTTGTCA